>WHPZ01588572.1:39561-84874 GCA_016617965.1 Macrosiphum rosae
GTCAGCTAGATAATTATATTATACTAAATATCTAGAGATAAAGATAAATGAAAGCTGGTAACCTAACCTATTATTTTTACATTTATATGTGTGTTTTGTATTTTTATTTTTAAAAAACGTGTCTATACGTACCATGTAGGTATACGAGAAGTAGTAGAAATTATTCTTTGGTTTTCACCTTCAATATCTTTTCCGATGGGAAATAAAATGTAGTTGGTACATTTGAAAGGTCAAAATTTAAAATTCCAAGTAGTTTTTAAAAGTGCTCCGGAAAAAACAAAAAAAAATTATGGAAAAACGGGAAATTGAACTCAAAATTGGTTTTCGACAAAATTGATTTTGATTTTTGGCTCAACTCTATGAAATATTACCGTAAATACATGACATTTTCACTGAATGTTTATATTGTATAATTTCTATACGACATACAATTTTCAAAATATTTTTACTCATGTTGAGCTATTTATATTTTATAGGTATATAAATTATATATTAATATTACTTTTTTTATAATTAATGTCAATGAAAAAATAATCGATCGGTCAAAAAACTTGAAAATGTAATACAAGATTCCACGTAACTACGTAAGTATGTTGATAATCCACAGTAATTTATTATGAGCGTCTGAACTTTAAATTTTAACAAAATTCGTAAATATCACGAGCATTTGAAAATTATTTTCAATTAAAAAATCATAAAAATTTTTCTTTTGATATATACAATTTGAAAATTTAATATAAGTTACCTCATAAGTTTTTCTATTTTTATCGATATTAAAATGTCTACCGGAAAGTCAAATTTTTTTATTAGTGTTTGAAGTTAAAATGTTTACAACATTGGATATTCACTTGATTTCTCATGGAGTGATTTTTTTATTTTGTTGTAATTGAAAAACAAATAATTGAGATACTTGAAATTTACACCATATGTTTATTTTATCAATTCCTATACTTGATAGCATTTTTAAAATATTTTGACTATTTTCGAGCTGTTCACGGGTATTTTCAATTTCCAATTTTCACCCACTTAACCTATTTTTTGTTGTTGGTTTTTAGAAAAAGTAAAGTTCCATCAATAGATAGATCTTCTTGTACTCAAGAGTACAACTCATTATAATACCAACATCACTTATACTTATTGTAAAAATACATATTTACCGATCGTATAATGAATATTGAAGTATATAAAAAAAAAATATTTTTTATCAGATTTCAGGCTCTGGTGTTTGCGAAATGTGAAATTAAGTAATTATAAAAAAGGAAAATTAAAAAACCTTATTTTGTATGTAAAACAATAATACCTTATTGTTATTTATTGTTAAATTGTTTATCCAAGGATCTTCATTTTTTATAAATATCTTGTAAAAAATGTATCTACCTTCATTATATTATTACTATGTTATAAATTAATAATGATAACACTTTTATTTTCCAAAAATAATATAACATGGATACCCAAGAAATATTAAGTTATTAAATTAATGTTATTCTTATTATTAGATAGATCAATAATTCACCAACAATGACAACAATAACCTAATAGTACATATACTTCTAATATATAGGTCAATTAAAAAAATATTTGATTCAATCTTAAGTAGTTTTTATATGGGTAACTAGGGAAAACGTTGAACAATTCTGATTTGGTGGTTATAGACTTCGTTTTAAAGTAAATAAGTAGAGGTTGTGGATCTAAGTATTTCCACTCCTCCAATTCAAATATTGAGTTCAGACTTTCAAAGGTAATTTAAAGAAAACAAAATTAAAATTACTAATCGTACTCAATACTTTTATCCAGCGGAAAACAATTTAACTACCTATGGTATTTGGTTTTCGACTTTTATGTTGGATATAATAAAATATAATGTGTTTTTTAAATAAGTTAAATTTCAACGTTACACAAAAAAATTACTTAAAAAATAAAATATAATTTAGTTTAAATCTTATTTATATATTTGTAGAATTGTATTATAATACTATACAATATACAGTATAGTAGGTATGAGGTTGTTAAAAAAAATAGTTTATAAAGCATGATACAAACCAGTTATTATGTTTTTATATAAGTGATAATATTTTTACCAACTCATATAATACGAGTATGTACAATCCCGGTAGAAACGAAGTTTCTTTTCCAACAAATATTATAGATTACAAATACATTTTAGTGGAACCATTCAAAATAAAAGTAAATGTGAAAAATAAATGAAAATGAAAATTATTATTATTATATTAAATATTAATCATATTCAATAATCGAAATTACAGGCCTGTGATAACTGAAACGTACCTATATGTTTGTGATGTAATTTTTTCATCTCTCGTTGTAGTCTTGTAGATTCTGCTGGATTGTTTATCATATGTAAATTGAATGTGTCCATGAGGAAAGTTTTAAAAGTTTCCGATTTCTTATCATTAAAATGTATGTTAAAGTCACCAAATTATTAAATTGTATTAATTATAATAATTATAAATGCATAATATGCAGATCGTATTACGCTGTTTCAAATCCTATCGCGTTATAGGTACCCGTTTTCTATTATCTAGTACATAACGAATGCGACACACAAAACAATTTAATTACGGCAAAGGTAAAGCACTATATATAGGGATATATGCAACAATCAGATTATTCTACGAAAACAATTTCATGAAATAAAAATGTTTACGCGTCATGCAAGGAGATTATAATATGTTTATAAGATGTAACCAAAAGTTTATGCTTTGTAAGGACCGTGGTATAGATTTCAGTGTCTGATTGTGCATGGAATACGCGAGATATACACGTCCAGCACTTTGGAGGATTTCCACTTTTATCCCGGCACTATGGGGATTCCCATTCCCACTTTACTGACCGCTAGACGGAAAAAGGTCGCTTTCCAACGCTTCAACTTCGGTCGAAAACCAAACCAAACAGGACCTACCAAAGTGCCAACTAGATTCACTTTCCCATCAGAAAAGATACTGTTGAAGAAAATCCAAGCACTTTTACTGCCCTAAAAGGTGATGACAGAAAAAAAATAAAAGACACACACAATTGTCAAATCAATACATTCATCGTTCCACTCGGAATCTAAAATAAAAATGAAAATACAGAATAATATTGTTTGATAAGGTGCTTCGTAGTTCATGGTGTTCATAATGGGCACCTACTTCATAAACATATTTTGTTTATGCACAAATTGAATTGTAATTAATAACAATGTTACATTTTATCTAGAAGAACTGTTATGTGGAGAGCCTTTTTAAGTTCCGGCCCCTGGAGGTTTATGTGTGTAGCCTTTAACATTCTTGGGATCAAGGTAAACATTTCGGTGCCTAATATATATTTCATCGTTGTTTAATCGAACCGGACGCGGCCCTGTAAATAGGTACAAGTCAACAGTGTTGAATTGGTGAAGAGCCTCTCTCACATTCTAAGTTTTCTGACAAGTATTATTGATTTTGCCCTGATCGTCCTTTGTTGACTGAGTATTTCATTTTTATGTAGTTTTAGTTACTTTTCTTTTTACACATTTTTACAACCTGCAGGGTTTTACATGGGAGACACGAGAAGTCTAAGGTAAACGTACCTATGTGGCTATATACATATAGTCGTACACCACTTGAAAATAGGATGTTCATAAAGCCGAATGATTGAAATATAATACAAGGTAGTAAGGTACCTGTACCTACATAATGAATGATGTTATAGTAATATTGATAATTGAAATCATTCCAATGGCTAGTGGTATCTAAAACTAATTATTTGAAACTTGAAAGTCAAGTCACCTATACATTTTTAAGTACATAACAAATCTATAGCGTTTATTCATTCAATTCCTCGCTTCCATGTTGCACAACATTATAAGTCGATATAGGTGTTACTTTTCTTTTACTACAGTTTTTTTACTTACAAGTGTTTCTGTGTTAGATAATTAAGTAAAATCAGGGACCACTGTCATGCCTGTCTTTCCCATTCGTTGTCTCTGCTATTATTATTATATTCACATCCTTTTTCAGGAAAAAAAATTAAGAACATATTTTAAAATAAAATAGGTTGTTTATACATTAAAAAGAAACACAAAAAAGCTAGGGAAACATTGTTTTGACTTTCCTAAAAAGTAAAATTAAGTCTGAGTCGAACGACATTAAAACTGTTCATACAGTATAAACATATAGTTCTCCAAATGGTATAATGTATTATTTCATAAAATTTATAATTATTATAACATAATATACTGCATTGATCTTGCCCGGAAGTAAGTTCATATTTGAAAGGTTATACCTATCCAAATTATATTTTTACCATCTATAACAGAAAGTTTTTATATAACTATAAATATTTATTTATTTCCTTTGTTTGTGCGTGTTATTAAGTGTAGGTAAGTTTACTGATATGTAAAATTGTTATCATGATAATAAATATAATATTAGGTATGTTTAATGTTTATGGTATAATCATTATAATACAACGTGTGACATATACATACTATTTTATGTTTAGTTGCCCGATAAGCTGTTACCACTGCGGAACAGTTTATAACAGTTGTTATACCTAACTGGTTATTGGACCATAATATACCTATACTTTATCAATTGTTTGGTCTATACGCTATCCCAGCGCTTGCAATTATATCCGATTTAGATATCGTGGAACGTATATAGCAGGAAAAAAAGGGAAAATAAGAAACCATGAACCAGTGGGCTGTGCAATAGTAGCAATTGAGATAATGTAATTTGTTAGTCAAGTATTGTAGTATATTTGTATGTTGTTTACTTAAAACAGTACCTATAATTAAATAAAAAGAAAGATAACGTTTTTTTCCCTTTCGACACGATTTAGCCCTCAATACGCCAAAACGTTGAGTTATTAAATTTTAAAAATGAGACCGTGTGAATATTCAATATAGTTTATTCAAATTTTAAAAATTTTTATGGCAACAGATAATGTCTTTATTTTGTTTTTATAATACAATTCTAAAATAATTTACTTAAGTAGGTATATAGTAATTCTATATTATGCTACCTACTTTATTTAAAAAAGTAAGTACTTTTTTTTTGTTTTGTAAAAATGTTATACGCTTCCTTGTGAGAGACCCTGGTAACAAATCCTTTTCAGCATCCCCTTAAATTGTTTGGTTTTTTCATAAATATCCATAGGTAATTCAGTATATGAACGTTTTAAGACTATGGGGCAAAAACAAATTTGTGGAAATATTTAGTTTTTGATTTGCTCAAAATGTTAATATATATATTATACCCAAATTTTTATATTTCACAAAATCGCTAATAAATCAATTTACACTCAGTATAATACGAAAATATTCCTCGACTTGGTTTTTAAAACAGTTTTGTGTAGGTCACAGGATATAAAACAATTTTTTATTTGGCACACTGACTCAGGGTTGGTGGCTGACCACCGATCGGGCTGGGTTACTCAGCAGTCGCTCGTTAGAAATATTACAACATATAATATAGTATTAGGAGTATTGGAGCAAAATCTAAATTTCATAAAGCTTGAAAAATAAATTCAAGGTTAATAATAAGATTCTTTTATGGCAACTCAAAAATATCAAAAATACTTTTTTATAAATGTTTTAAATTTAAATTTTAACAAAATTCAACAAAATCACAACAATTATTTGTAGTTAGAATTGATAATAAAGATATTTGTAGTTTTTGTTGTAATTCAAAAAATTGACTTTTGTTTTTGTTTTCGCTTCTTCGTATATTATTTTCTATACACAATGATATTTTGAAAATATTTAGATTTGTTTAAAACTATTTATACCGTTCTACTGTACTCGATACTCACTTATTAGTTAATATATAGTAATAATATATTATTAAATATTTTAATAATGACTATATAAATATACCATGGTCAATGATTAAATTTCAATACATACTTTCAATAGAACGTAACTATAACTTAAATACATTTAACTCAAATCTATAACATAGATATTAAATGTTACAATGGAAATTTGATCAAATATAGTCGCATATCAATGGCAGGTTGCAGTTTCATAATTATATTTGAAGATAAACCTATACAGTATATAGCTATACTATAACTAAAGGCCATAGTTATTTTTGATAAAAAATGTTCATTAGTAGGTACGCTATGAATAGTACGAATTATAAATAATTAATTAGTATGAAATTACTAATTAGTGCGTCCAATGTGCAAGATATTGGGCAATACTTGGCACTCAAGTTCTACCAGCAAAAATCTTTCATTTTTATGAGAAATATAGGTACTTTTGAAAAACCGCAAATCAATTTTAAAATCCTAATTTGTTATAATATTATATTTGACTATGGTCAAAATAAAATGATACGTAAACCCTAAATATTTGAACTCTAAAATATGCGTATACGTTACGGATGTGGTGAAAATGATAGGCCCTTCCCCCAGTCCTCACATATTGTTATACCGCGGTATAACATTCCGCCGCCGACTCCCATTGATCTCATTGAACGCGGCTTCCTCTAGATCACTCGCCCTTTCTTACCGCGCAGTTTATATGCAACAATTAATGGCGTTAGAAGAGCTACCTTGGAAGACGTTGTGTGTATTGAATTTAATTTCCCATTGGCTATGTAACGACAGAGGGGTGATACGCGGATATGGTGAGTTTTTGTGAAAGAAGAAGCCAAAAAGGCGGCGCGGCATCGTGTGTGTGGTTTCGGTAAGAAAAAATAAAAACGAAGAAAGAGATGAAAACCGTTTAAACAATATTATTCTTGTATTTCTTTTTATTATTATTATTTTTTGTGAAACACGCGGCGTGTACAAGGGGATGCCGCGATACTTATCTGCTTCTCCATCCCACACCGTCTTTCTTTACACAACAAACCCAATTTCAAAAACCCGCAGGTTCAACATGGCAAATAATAATTTTAAAGGGTCAATAATAAATGGACCGCTCGCAGAGTCTGTAAATGATTTTTTTTCCTTCCACTTGGTGATCGTCGGAGTATGTTTGACAACATTCACAAATCACATTACCAGATTCCCCATTACGTTGTATGTGTGTGTTTGTGTGTGGGTCCTCGCGCGCACAGGTCTCAGACATAGGTATATACGGATGAGTCGTTTTCCCTTTTTATTATTATTACTTTTATTGCTATTACTATGATTTATTATGTGGAGTCATAATATTGTCTCTGGGTCGTGTTCCCTTTTATATTGTCTGCAGTTGCAAAATTTATGTAGGCGATTCGGTTGAACAAAATAGCTCAACAGGACAAACACCTGTACAATAATGAATGTTCAAATCTGCCACACTCATAAATAACTGATGATATAACAGCGATTAGTTATTTATCACAACAAATGCCGTAGCCCATAATATGTACTAATGTACTCAACTGAATTGATGTTTAGTAGAAGTTCCCAATCTACTATATAATGGCTATAATGTTAATGACTTAATGCCCGCAAATAAAAATGTAAAACGATAGTTTTATAAAATATTATATTGTCATATTACAATATAATAAGTGTTGTAGGTACATTTTGTATCTTTATTCAATAAAGGTTTAGTTGAGGTACTTGTGACTTAGTGACTTATGTAGTTAGAAACGTCTCGTTTTGAACGATAAATAGGTAGGTATAGTAGGTAGTAGGTACTTAACTATAGTCTATATACTTTGGAAATATATTTAAAATCAACAAGCTCAGTTACACATAATATAATAATAATTAATATTATATAGGCCAAATAGGTACATTATAGTACTATATTATATAGTGTATAGCAAATAATAATGTACAAAGTGGCAAAAAGTTACAAGTCCTTAAAAATAATATTTTTTAATAACGAAAAAATAACTAAAATCTTAAATCATTATTACATAAATTATATTTTATCGTTGAAATATCTTATTTCATCGTCATTTGAATTTAAAATGTTTCAAATCTAAATATTTTGAAAAATTCTTACTGTGTAAAGAAAATTATAATTTTAGTAATAGTAGTAAATATATTTCAAGTTTCTACCATTAATAATTGTTGACTTATCACCTAGGGGATTGGAAGCGGTGGTTGTATGTCTTTGTCTAACACGCACGGAAATAGTAATTTAGACGTGTTTTCATTCCAATGTACCGATTAATCTAGTGAGGCGATAAGAATAAATTCTAAATACAGATTTGAATTTGTAATCATGTCTACATGAGATCGAATTCCCAACATCTTTGATTTTATTTCCCTAAGAAAATTCTTACTAAAAATGAAAATTAAATAATTACATTTTTGGAGGTATTAAAATCAATAAATTTAAAATCTGGGAAAGTCGTTCTCAAGTAGACTTGATGACAAATTCTAATCTGTTTTTAGAATTCTTATCAGTTCATTAGATGAATCAGTACATTGGAATGAAAACACGTCTAAATTACTATGTTCGTGTATTAAACAAATACAGAAAATCACCTCTTACAATCCTCTCAGCCTCAGCGTAACAAAAATCATTATTTTACGTGTGATTATCCAAACTCAAAATATGTATTTACATCGCAAAACAACTAAAAAAAATTTCAAATTTAATAAATCTATAAACAGCTCAAAAAGAGAAAATATATTTTGAAAATGTAGTTATAGGTAACTTATAATGTAAAAATGTATACAAACAAAACTTCAAGTATAATATGAGATTTATTCGTTTTTGAATTACAGTAAAATAAGAATATCGTTCGACAAATATTTCGACATTTACTAGTGAATAATGCGGCAATGCCTTAAAAATTTAAATTCATAAAAATGTTAAAATAACTTTATGGTAATTTTTTTTTTTAATTTCTAGTAAAAAAACTTATGAGGAATCTTGTGTTAGGTTAATGTTTGAGTCTGAAGTGCTAACAATTAAAAATTGTTTTAATTTAAAACTAATTTTTGTGATTTTGATAAATAATCAATGTAAATATAGATAACAAAAAGGTTCTTTTCAAAAAACTACTTTTACCTTAATTTTATTATTTTTTTCCCGGTTATTTTGAAAACTACTGGAAAATTATTTCAAAGTACCAACTATGTAAGATTTATCACCCTCTGAGTTGAAGATTAAAGAACTTATTCTGCTCCAGTAAAGGTAATAGAAGATAAAAGGTGGACATGCTTTAACAACACATGCGGGTATTACGTCCTCAAAATCAAAATCAAAAGTTAGAATGCTTTAAATGTCCATTATTCAGTGATCCGTATTAAGGGTTTTCATATAAAAAAGTGTCAAGGTTCCCAAAAAAGTATAGTATTTATAGGTGCTCTTTAAGGGAGGTCTCGCTGTAGTCATGTATTTCACTAACCTTCAATGCCGGTCCACAATGTTTTTTTTTATTTAAAGCACGCGAACACATTTTAAATCAAATAATAGGTGGCCCTCTATCTATAAAGAGGTTAAAGACCCCTGTTCTGGAGATTTGACGGAGCATAGGTCGTAAGATGTCAACAGGTCGTAGCGAGCCCTAAATTCTAATTTATATGATATATAAATATAATAATACCTACGTGTGAAATATTCAGATATCCGCGACGGATGTCGATTCTCATCGCGGGAACTGCTGCAGCTTCTGCGCCGCCGCCGAGCCGACAAGTCCGTTTGTATGGGTGCACAATGCGTTTTTGGAATTCTGGCTGTAAGCAACAATGTAACTGGTATAAAATACACACGTTTACGCCCGTTTTGACATTTTTTGTACGATTTTTCTCTCGTTTTTGCAAAACACTCGGCGATGACCTGTCAGACCCTCCACGTAGCGGTGCTGTCGTGTCCCTTTTACGCACTATATTCAATAATAACTCATCTATGCATGTATACATACGACACACGCACATAATAACACACATATATATATATATATATATTATAATACATAAATATTATATTACATATATAATATTAATATATATATGGGCGTTGGGCACTAACCTGTGTATACACGCGTATACAGGTACGATGAATAATATAATAACACGAGTCACAGAGCTATTGTGATTGTTATATACGTTCTGCACATTGTTGATTGTTGTTGTTATTACAGTAGGCTTCAGAGGCCGAAGAGAAACCGCAGGGTTCGTACACATATTATTATTATTATTAATATCCTATCTTTATATATTATTATACGTTAGGTTATGTGACGTATGCACAACGTATAGATCAATATATGAATATACACATATAATATTGAGGTATATATAGGAAAACGCCACCAATCGATGACCCGAGACAAACCGTGGACCCGACCGACCGCCTTGGGCTAAATACCGCCGATATCTGGAACACAATGTAACGCGAATAATACGCGCGCGCGGCGGAAGATTTATAAATTGATCTCCCGTGTTTGTGTTGAAGATTTAACTTTTTTTTTCTTTTAAATTGATCGAATGTACCTATATAATAATATCGTGTATTATAGTAATTCTATTGACGCCGACCCGAATTACCAGTAGGCTTGATTTGGCGCATTGTTCGCTCGATCTATTCTGCAGAAATTATTATAAGATTTTATGGACTCTTATTACATATAATATCATGCCCATCTATATGGAATTCCGTAAAAGTTATTTTAAAAGATTGTGCGAATTTTCTTTTGTCGATCGTTCTCACATGAGTTAACACACATTGCAGACATCTTACGCCGCCTGTATATACAATCATACAATCATAGGTATATATGTTCAGTTTAAACTTTAAATGATTCTGCACCATTTCTAAACACTTCACTCGAATCCGCAAAAAGTAACCAAGCGGGATAGGCTTATATAAAATACCTATAAGAATATAAGATATGATGATAATAATCTACATTATATTATTATAATATATAGGTTAATATACATTAAGTAAACATACTAACTATATAATGAACGAACAAAATTACATATTTAAAAGGGGAATTTATCTCCGGTTATGTATATTTATAAAATTGTTTTTTTTCCTTGTAACCAATAGAAATCCCCCCAAAAAAACAATCAAAAACTAGAATTTTATATTTTAAGACAAAATTAATGTGTGTGCAAGTGAGCCATGAGCATATTGCATTCAAGGAGCGTGATGTGTGGGATAAAAAGTAGCGTCTTCTTGAGATTTTATTTAACTTAAATAATGCTGAAAACCACATCGGTTTAGAGGATATGGTTAAGAATTTTGCTCACATTCAAAAAAACGTTTATCTTAGTCTTAATTATATTGCAATAGCAGGTTGATTAAAATCTATCAATATATTATACGTTTAAGTGAGTGTGTGACTGTGTTACTGTGCGAGCTTTTAGGCAGGCCAATTAACATTTCTCCGGGCTGATTTATAGACATAATATATTATATATAGGTAATAATTAATAGTATGTAAAATACGTGAGTACATAAATATTTTTTTCCTTTCCTTTTATAATATCAATTGTAATTATTATTCATATCGATTAATTTACTTTTCAATATGTACCTTTAACTATTGAAAGAATTAAAAGCCATTTTACCATATTTTAATTTTCAAGCAAGGTATACTTCTTATATGTGAAATTGTAACGAAAACTGGTTACCATGACCGATTTTGGGTCTAGTAACCGCTTCCCGGTTTGTGAGTTTTAATTTTGAGAAGCGATTTACAATTACAAGTAACCAAATTTAATTAAGAGGTAACCTGTAGCGGTAACCTTTTTTCCCAAAACCTGTCAATTCAACAAAACCAGGTATATAAAAAAATTATGTTATTTTATAATCTAATAGTCAACATTTTTTTATTTTCCTTTTTGAAAATTGTTTACTATTTTTTAATAAGTATGATTAAAGATAATATAGTAGTTGCTTGGATCTACTTAACACTTGTTAATATAAAAGGTTTTACAAACTAAGATATTTGTATTAATTTTACAATTTTAGTATTTACTGTTTTACTAAGCCATATTTTGACAACATAACTGTTTAGTGTTTATTAATTAGTAATTAATAATGAGTGATTATTATTTATTTTATTATATTGTAATTGATGTTGGTTAACACTTTCCCATGAACTTTTCAATCAATGTTTATGACCCAACCATAACCTATGTGTATAATTTAATTTAAATATATATTTATCCATAGCCTCAATTGAAAAAATATAGCTAATTAGCCATATAGGTATTAATTATTTAATTTACCTTGCCCAGAACCATGGCTATAGATAGCACTATCTTTAATCGTGCCCTGAAAAGTTTTAGAGATCGATTTGGTAACCGGTAATCTATTACCTTAAAAACCCAAAAACCGGTTACCCATAGGCGCAAATAGGGGGGACTTTAGGGGCTAAACTCCCCCAAATACTTCATTAGCCCCCCAAACATTTCCTATTTTTTTTTAAGCTTTATCGGTATTCTTATATGAAGCAAAATTCGTGTTTGTATTTTTAAGATAATGTAATTCGTAAATGAACACATTTTATTTGTCATGGGTATATGCTAACTATCCAATATTAGATGCAATTATAGTTAGTTTGAGTACTAGATTTTCAGAAGAGAGTTTAAAAATTGCAACAGCGGTTGATGAATTATTTAAATTAAATTCTTATTGATTATTATAAAATACGTTGTAACTTGTATTTGAGCAATATTTATAAATTATGAATTCTATTTGACGAATACTTTTTTTAAACCATTTTGTTTTTCTTTGTATATTTGTGTACAGGATACTTTTGATATCAATTTTTCAAACTTAAAATGTGAAATGAATGTATTGAAAAACATGATGAACGAAGTTAATTTTTAAAATATCAAAAAACATTTAAATGAAGAAGTATTTCCTAATTTATTTAAAATTATGCAAGTGGCAATAAAATTACCAGTGAGCTCGACCACTTGTGAATAGTCCTTTTAAATTATTAGAAGGATCAACACATATGTCCGAGCTAACATGACTCAGCGCCGATTTACTAATTTAACAATACTGAATATCGAAAAAGATATTATAGTAGGTACTGAAATAATATTAAACACATTTGCTAAATCCAACCGAAGAATACAGCTCTAAAAATGTATTGGGTACATTTTTTTAAATAAAAATGTGTTCTATAATTATATTATTTTGTTGTTACTTGTTGCTCTAAAGCCATACTTACAGTATTAATAATTCCTGTTGTTTTCCTAAAAGTTACGTGGTGTATAATGTATAATTATAAATATAATTTTGAAAACTATTATAAGTAGATGAAATAGCACATTTGAAAAAAATATTTAGTAAGTTTTATTTTCAGTCAATATTGTAATTAAGTACCTAGTATACAATATACCTATGTTGTACTAAAAAAAATATTTAGGTGTTAATTACTTGTATAAATACTTCATTCAGTAGCTAGGGCTTCAGCCCCCGAATCTCAAACGCTTTTTTCGCCTGTGCAGTTACCGCTTACGGCTTACGAACATTTTAACCCGGTAACCAAAGTTTTCATAAGCGGTTTCATACCCTGAATTAATAACTTACATTTTGCAATGGACATTGTCATACGCCTTGATTTACCAGAATACTACATTACTACTTAAATGCTTATTATATTATCTGCTTTTAAATATGCAAGTAGATGCTCATGCTTATTATTATTTTAAATGACATAATAAAAATACTCTTACTGCTACTACGATTCACCCAATCTCCCAGTGGCGTATATAGGGGATGGGTATAGTGGGCTGCAGCCCCCCTCCCGAAATTATAGTCTTTTTAAATAGAACAACAATATATTTTATTAGGTACTATTATAAGTTTTAATATTTCATAGCCTGTGGAAAAATATCAAATACGAATATAGTTATAGAAACTGTTAAATATATAGTAGACAGTAGCCTCTAAGTAATAGATCACTTGCTAGTTTCTATCTACTATAGCCCACCCCAAAAATTATTTCTATATACGCCTCTGCGATCACCCCCCCCCCTCGTTTATACCAAGATATATACCAGCATATTAAACCCTTATACCTTATACTCACGATGTAGAGAAGATCCCTATGATCTTTATGCTTTATCTTGTATTGCATTTATTATTTCAAACAACGACATTTGAAAAATATTAAAAATCTTAACTCAAAGTTTTTTTTTTATAAGCATTTAAACTTTATAGTTCAAATCTTGACAAAATACGGATAAATCACGAAATTAGCAAATTATTTTTAGTTAAGAATTCATAAAAATTTTTCTTTTTAAATCTTAGATATGAAAATGTCTACGAGCAAATCAAATTAAATTTTTATGAGCGTTTGAAGTTCATATTTTTACCACATTGGATATTCACTTGATTTTTATGTAGCGATTTTCTTATTTTGTTGTAATTCAAAAACGAATAACCGTAGACTCTTGAAATTTATATCATATGTTCATTTTATCAATTTCCATACTTGATACAATTTTCAAAATATTTTGACTTGTTTTGAGCTGTTTAAAGGCAACCACGGACTAAGATATCTTATATCTTAGTCCGTGCGGGCAACTAATGAGTCTAGACCACGAACATATTATACATAGTATAAGGAATTTCTTATACTATGATATTATAATAGTACTATCTATAAAAAAATAGTATTAACTTCAATCATAATATTATACTATGTTCAGGTTAAGAGAGCCCCAGTCGCTCGGACGAAAACTAGTAGGTACTGTACGCGCATGCATCACGCGGCACCCCATACAACCAGCAGGGTTTTACATAGGAGACACGAGAAGTCTAAGGTAAACGTACCTATGTGGCTATATACAATATATAGTCGTACACCACTTGAAAATAGGATGTTTTAATACTCAGTTTTCATGCGCGAGTTTGACATTCGCCTAAACCTGAACAGACCGGACCCAATAGGTCTCAGAATACACCTTGATTACACCCACCTGAGAAGTAGTAGCCCTTGCTGAATGCTGATAATGTATAGTAAAGTTGTCCAACCTTATCTTCTAAGACCGTGCTCTATGCAGTGAACCACGGCTTAAGATAGAATTCTATCTTAAACCGTGCAGTGAACTAGCCTGCAGTGACGCCAATGTGAAAAAAACATTGTAAATTATTTACAATGATGCCCGCTATGCGCTGCGCTCGGCAACCAACCAACGGATTTTTCTTTGTACAAAGTAATAAAGTATATTTATTATTTAAATATTTGTACCCATGACAAAGTACATATTGTCAAGTTTAGTATTCGTAATGTATTTGTATAATCTTAACATTCTTAACTAGTTTACTACGTCTTTACTCGGAGATCCTAATTCTCATTTCTCGTCAATTACGCTCGAGGCTCAACCGATTTACGAGGTAAAAATAGTTCAATATTATAAATTGTTATTTAGGCATTATATTTTAGGGATTATATTGTGACAAAAATAGTAATTTAAGACCGTTTTATTGGCGGAAATATATTTACGAAACAATATTATTGTTGCCTATTTAATATTTATACATTTATACTCATTGGTGCGTCCAGGGCTTCATTTTGGGAGGGGTATGGGGGGCAAATGCCTCTCTGCCCTCCCCCTAGTCCTAACCCATTATGCTTATGATGCATTCCTGGTATCGTGAATCGTGATAAGATTGGTTTTGTCCACGAAATAATTGTACCCCTATGACATTTAATGTATTTCAATGAGGTACAAATGCCTGCCCGTTTGTATCCTTGACACATTTTTTGAAATTTGGTTCTGGTAAGTTGATTGCTCAATTATTTTGCTCTTATGCACGAACACTGGCTACACTTGCCAATGATTTCATGCCGACATATTACAGTAAGACCTTGCTAAAACGGGAATGCTTGGGACTGTCCAATTTTTCCGTCCTAACGGACTTTCTGACTTGACAGAGTTCACATTCATCATGTATTTGAATCGGGACTAAAGAAATTGTCTGTGTTACCAGGGTCTCCTTACCGAAGTTTTACCACATAATATTCTGTGGTTTTACTGTAAAAATTTTTTTATACCTATATATATTATGTAGTATAGACGTATAGTTTACATTTCTTATAGTTAAATATTGATGTGTATTAGTAGGTATAATATTAATAGTATATTTTTCATGGCACATATACTGCACACATAGGTACCATATATTATATTGTTATTGTATAATCATGGTTTGGAGTTTTTGGACTTCTGGTCTTATCTATAACAATATCATGTCTTCAAGACACACAAAGTAAAAAATAGATGTATAGATGTTCAAAGGAGACTATAAAGTTATGTTACGTATTACAGAGAATTCAATTAAGTAGTAATATTTCACATACGGTTTTCTCAAAAATTTTCAAAAAAAAAATGATTCTTCCATTTCTTACTCGATTTCCTAGTAGATGCCTAAAATTAAAAGTTTTTACGATTTGGTACTTTTATAGTTTTATATTATCATGAATAAGAATTATATTTACCTTTTAGATAAAATTCCACTATATGTGTCTATTTTCTATCTTATTTATTCCTAGATATTAAACTATAAATATTCAATTTTTTTAGAAAGTAATAAATAGTTTTAAGCGTTAAATAGGTGCAATTAAATGTTGGTATATAGGGGTGTCACTATTGTATCAATACTGTATCATTTTTTTACTATGAATATCTTAGTTAAGTAAGTAAACATTTAATTATAAAAAAATTTAATCAGTGAGAAAATGTTTTTCATTTCAGCTTTGAAATAATGAATTCAGACAATGCTAAAAATGAGAATGTTGACCTTTGGTCAATAGGAAAATGCATATTTTGTAAAGAAAAAGTAGAAGAAGATTCAAAAATCTTGAAATGTCTTCATATTATTTGTAGAGATTGCACTAAGAGAGAAATTACTGATTTAGGTAAAATTAACTTATTGTTTTATTTATTTATTTTTTGTTTCATTAGATATTAGAGAAGTTCAAAAATTAATTAAATCTTAAAATGTTATAAAAACCTAGGTGTGAGGTGTAAATGTAAAATAGTGACTAAAGGTGAACTTCTTGATTACTCGACTGAGCCACTAAATAAACCACAAGTAAAGTTATGTTGTGAAACATATTGTCAAGAAATAGCAAAGAAAATCTGCTTGTATTGCAAAAGCATGTATTGCAAACCATGTTCAAAGGTAACTTTAAATATCTTCTGCACATATAAACATTTCTTTAGTTAAAAATATATTTTTCTATTAATAGATACATCCAATTAAGAATAAAGATCATGACCCTGCCTTAATAAAGACTTATCCATTAAAAAAAGAATTTGTTCCATGTCCAAAATGTATGAAAGTAAGTTATAAGTATAAAAATCAAATTAAAGAAACATTGAATTAATTAACAAACATAAGATATGAATTCAAAATTAAAGATAAAAAAATTATATTATATTTTAATGAATTTTTTATGAATCTTAATAAATTACTTAGTCTGCTAAAAGATAGATATTTGTATATTATGATATCAGATATAGTAGCATTATTATTTTGTTTCAGAAATGTGTAGAATTATTTTGTATGAAATGTTTACAAATAAATTGTTCTCTTTGTCATTTATTGCATCATAAGAAACATAATTTTAAAGTTCTTTCCACAATGGCCACCGAAACCAAGGCAGAATTCCAAACGTTACTAATTAAAATAAGGTATGGTGAAAATAATTATTATAAAAAATGTGTAATATTAAGTAATTCTATTAACCCTTTGACTGGTATGGACATACTATTAATTACTTTTATTCTAACATAAAATATACTGATTCAACTTGGTGATTATACTGAAAAATAAAAGAAAAATTAATTTAAGGGAGCTCCAGTCGGCCGTGTTTTAGGGAAATAAAAATAGGCAATTTCTTATTTAACATCATGACATTAAAATGACTTGTAAGTAAGTGCAAAGTAAATGAAAATTAGTATGTGTGAGTTTAATATTCTGTAATAGTTTTTGGTCAATATGTATATATTCCTAGAAATGTCCTGAATTATAACAGTAGGCCTGCATAATACCACATATTTATATTCGCCATTAATTAACTTACATACATTCAGGCATTGACAATGATATTACATTAGATAAACTTTTTCGATTTAAAGGAAGTGGTTGGTTTTTAGACAAAACTAAAGGAATTTGGTTTGACGGATTTCATTTTTAAAAACTGATTTTCATTGACTACTAAGTTAACTAGATTTCGGTCGAGGTGATTTGAATATCTATTTTTTTCAGCTGTGATATGCATGAATAAAAATATACTATTTTTGTATTTATATTATTCATTATGACACTAACAATAATTGGAATGGAGATGGGTGCTTTAGTAAATAAAAGTGGAAAGGCTGATAGTTTTTTTAGGTATAAAAACTAAACGTTTTATTTTTCAGCAAAGATAACAATAATTTAAAATGTCGGATGCGAAGGTTAGATGAAAATATCGACAAATTGATGTCTGAGAAGAAGGAAATTAATGACAAAATTGATAAAAGTATCATTGTGTAAGTTATAAACTATGTAAATTAAATCAAAACCATTTTATTTATTGTCTCTTTGCAGGTTACATAAAGAAATTGATAAACGCTCATTTGAACTAAAAAAAATACTCGAAACACATATTGCAAATGCTGTTAATAGTGTTAATATAAGTAAAGAGGTTCTTAATGGTTTTAAAAAAGAAAATGAATATTATCATAGTTTAACAAGCTCTGTTATCAATCATAATAAAACATTTGGATACATTAAACTTTCAAAGTATGTTAAATTTAAGTCAAATATATAGACATGTAAATTAATAAAGTTAATCTATTTTAGAATTTTCAAGGATAAAATGGCCATTGCTAGTAGCCAAATCCAACACATACCTAAAGAAACAGCAAATTGTAAAGCTAAATTGGTATACAACGATGAACACTCTATGAGAAAATGTGTAGAAGGTAAATTAGTAGCGACTAGCAAACAAAATTAGGAAATAATTAGGTTTTTAATAATAAAATAATATATATATGTATATTTTTTAGCAATTCAAGAAATGGAAAATATTATTTCATCAGCAGCCGTTAATTTATCAGTATTTAAAAACACAGTGGACTCAAATAATGTTCTCCCGCTCTCCGAGCGCTTGAAAATAATAGTTTAAGAATTTAAAATATTACAAAAATAAGTTTTTTTTATAATCTCACATTCTATTACTAATTTATTAATAATCCGATGTTTTCTCTATTATTTTACTCTTGAGACTATACTGGTTCTTAAGATTCAACCTTAAAAGCATTTTTTTTTTTTTAATATTATGTAAATTTGTTATGAAATTGTTTTATTTAGCATGGTAATGATATTTAACTGTAGCTATCAGGTTTATAATTATTTATTTATGGTTTTTAATAAAAAGTTTAACAATGTATGCGCATGACATTTAAATAGTAAATTTATTAGTTCTTACCAATCTCCCAATATACGATTCTAGGTTCCGGTGACTATACAACCTAGCCATGGACGTAAATAGGGGGGGCTTAGGAGGGCTTAGCCCTCCCTGAGGCATCTTAAGCCCTCCATAAAATATTTTAATATTTAGGTTATCTTTATTATAATAAATTATAACCAATGGTAATAGCCAGGGCCGGTCTTAGGGAACTTTGCACCCTGGGAAAGGAAAATTAATGCGCCCTCTAGTTCAGGTTAAGTATTTTTTACTCAGAAGTCACAATAAATACAAACTGTTTTAATTAACTTTTATTACTGAAATAAATTTAAAGTAAAGTCATTATTATAATAATAATATTAATAAGTTTATATTATTTAATATGTAGGTATGTTTATATTCAAATAATCTTCATATTTTTAGTGGAACTTTTCGGGCTTTAATCTCTGCAAATTCATTTATCCATGTTGTCTAATCGAGATTTTCAGCAATATCAATTTCAATAGATAGGTTGCAAGTGATGACAATCTTTCATCACCCATAGTTGCTCTTACATATGTTTTAATTAGTTAAAGTTTTGAAAAACTACCTTTTCCTGATGTAACCGTAACAGGAATTATCAAAAGAATCCTAAGTGCGATCTACACATTTGTACTTGAATTTTATACTTAATACTCTAGCTTGGAATTTTAAAGCGTTAAATATACTTTCGAATGTAGTGCCCGTAATTTATGGTGGCATAATTGATTCGACTATTTATTTCGTTAGTCTGTGACAGCTATGGTTTTTCTCAAGATATCTTGTAATTTTTGCAATACATTATTGTATTTACTTGAATTATTAAAAATAATTTGAGTTACAAAAACTATTATTAAAAAATTAATATCTGAACCCTGAAGGCGCCCTGGGCGGTCGCCCAGCTCGCCCACCCCTAAGACCGGCCCTGGTAATAGCTACAAATATAATAAAAGTAATTATATGTAGGTACGTTTTCGTATGATCAGTTGATGGCTATTTTAACGGCCAGCAACCCAAACGTATCAATATATATATATTATATCACGCGGACGTGTGCCGTATGCGTGCTAGCATGCAGGTACTGACTGCCAGGACACCGGTTACGATTTCACCATAGAACAATGTAGAAGCGTTGACAACAGTAAAAAACATAAGACAATTTTAAACAAGTTTTCCTAGAAGGAAAAAAGGATGCAATTATAATGAATTAAATTATTAAATTATGTATAGTATTAAAACTCTGATTTTTTACAATAATTCAAAAAATTATTTTACATTTAATTTGTGATAGTTTTGAATTGTATCAGCATCATACGTAAAGTTGTGTGTAGGTAAGTAGTGGGTGGAACACAAATCTCCCAATATTTTTCTTCTTGAAACCGTTTGGGCTCAAGCCCTATGTATTTGAGGACCCTATTTATGTCCATGAACCTAGCAAAAAATAAAATAAAATTATGATAGATGAAGGTAAAATATTTACTATTTAATATTTACTTTATTAATATTGATGTTTTTGTTCATAATGGGTTTTTTTGGTTGACGAATTTCTATCTGAAAAAACATAATTTTAACTATTTATCATGCATTTATATTATAATATATACCTACATACACAAAAATACATATTGTTATATCAATACATCACTCCATTTAGAATCTAATACTGCTAGTCTACAGCAGTCAATATGTGTACTAAGTTAATGTCAAGAAATTAAAAAACTTCATAGGTACCTACAACTGATGTTAAAAGACAATAATAATTCTTACAAATAGTATTTATATATTATTTTTAAATGTTTACAAATCATGTATTGTATAGACCACAATTATTGCTATAATTTATTTTTAAAATAATAACAGGTTGTAATAGGAAGACCTGACAGATGAAATAGTTTTTGTTTTAATCGATATTCAAAATTTTTTTTTATAATTACTTTATAGTTACTTGCGCTACACTTGGAGTATAACATTTTTTTTTATTTCTTAATACTGGAAATAAAAATTTTAAATTTAATTCAAATATATTATCAAAAATTCAAAATAGTCAATTTTTAGATCTGATCACAAGAACAATTTTGATGGTAAAAACATTTATCAAATTTAACTAATTAAAGTAATTTATTTTTTAGAACTTTTCAAATATTAATATTTTTTTGAGTAAATTAATTTAAAACTCAATACATTTTTTTAAAAATATTAGATTTGGGAAATTCTCGACATCATTTTTCTTTTTTTTTTGTCAGGTCTTTTCCTGGTATACTTGTATAAGAATAAAAACCATCCAGTAGATAATTACCATTCTGTATATAAAAATAGTAGGCTAATAGTAGGTGTACATCGTCATTGTAATAGTAGTGAATGTGTTACTATTTGAATTCAATGATAAAATATCTGATAAAACTTTTTGGTAGCTAAGGTTACCTAACAATTATTTTTATAATATTAAAATTTTAACAAATGTTAGAATTAGATTCTGAGAGGAATGTATTTTATTTTTCACAACTATTTTTAAAAATTCATGAGAAATGTCTAATTTTGACTTATGAAGTACAAACTAGATCACCAGAAACCTCCCTTAAAGTTGATTATCGGAAAATTTAGTATAAAATATAAATAGTAAGCTAAAAACTCGTTAAAAAGTTAAGTTAATTTTAACTTTCAAATTGTCCTATATAAAAAGAACAGACCTATCAGCTATTGTTGAATTTTAAATGGATTAGTGTATCATAAAAATTATAAAAAAGATTATTATTATGGTATAAATCAGAGGCGTGCTGAATAGAAATATTTTGAGGCAATTGCCTCAGGGAAAATTCGGGTAGGTGGGTGGGTGTGTTAGCATTATAGATGTGCAACTTATACCCAAAAAAACTTAATAATATTTATTATTTTGAATAATAAAAAAAAAATAGTGAAAAAACTGTTGGTGGTGGGGAGGGGGATCAAATTGTATAGTTTGCCACAGGTCTGCTTGTAAGTTCGGCACGCCACTGGTATAAATTAAAGTTTTATTCAATTTGAATATCATTAAGAAAAATGTTGATTTTGATATCACTTGATTTTCTAGATTATTTTGAACAATATTCAAAACTGATTTCAAACCTTGCTTGGATTGGATTCAAAATTAAAAAAACACATATTGTAAAATCAATACGCTCTGCTCAGAATCTGAAACGAGATACATTTTAAAAATTATCATGTGACCATTTGGAAATATATTGATGTACCAAATAAAATAATTACATTTTCTTTATTTATTAGATTATTAAGATTATTAAGAATATAAAATTACAATTGTACTTTTCTCAACAAATTTCTCCAATTTGGTCTGAAACTATTCCCGGTCCGGCGGCTAGATTTTTGACGTTATTTCCCCTGGAGAAGTTAACAATTGTAACTAGTCATAGTTGATTATTTTTCTAAATGCAGTGATGTACTCTTAAAAAAAGTTAAAAGCCTGAATAATAGTAAAAAATAACTTAGGCATGCCACGATTTTCGTCAAGAGTATACGAATAAATATAAAATTAGGAGGTATACCTTCCAGTACACCACTTTCTAAATGGTTTGACTTGATCAATCTTTAGTAAGGTGAAAAAAGTTATACATAAATGTAAACAAACTCTTAGTACTCATTGAATCCCTAATCTAGTCATTGTCGATAACATCCTTGTGGTACAGATGCTACAATCCTTTCAACTTTTTCAAATTTTAATTTAGTCTTTTGCTTAATACTCAAATTTCACTCTTTTCACTTTAAGCCCACATTACGCCCAGAGTAATGGAATTGCAGAGATCAGGAGACATGTAAAAAATTGCAAAAAAAATTCTTGAAACAGGAATTGATATTCAATCAACGGTCTTAGAGTCTAAAATATGTATATCTATAATAGTCTACAAGCATCTCCTTCAGAATAATTGCTCTATAGTAGTTTTAAGAACTTAAATACCATTAGCATTGTCCAAACTTTAATACCATGTCCATTATTAACTAAAACCAAAACAGAATAAGTATACACTTATATTTTTAATTTATAAAAATTAAATATTAAGTCAAGGCCATAATAGATAAATATATAAGCGAACAAAAATATTATAATTTATCATGAATTATTATTATTAGCAATGGTAAAGAGAGTTGTTATTTTGTGTATACAGGGTGTCCCGCGAGGATTTACCCATTGCGATATATCCTAAGATAATAAATATATCATATATCTGTTTTTTTTATTGGACTCACAGACAAGTACCACACATATTTTATTTTTTAATTAAATTAATTTTTTATTTTTGAAACAATTGAAGATAGCCATTCTATAGAGTATATTTTTGTGAAAATGTTGAGCTTTTAATATTTTATTTTCATTAATCTCATGATTTTTAATAATTGTTTTAGTTTATTAGTAAAACGTCAATAAACTGGTTTTTGTCCAGGTGGCGAGTCCCCCTCTACGGCTAATGGGTATATCCTCACGGGACACCCTGTATAATATTGTCACTAGTGTCTTGGCCTGGCCCATTAAAAAACATTATCTTAATAAAAGACACATTTCCATGCTTAGAACAGAAAACAACCAGGTTTGTATTTTAACATCAGTAAAAAAGAAAATGTATACATTTTTGGGTGAATTACTTATTTTTAAATAAATATAATACCTAATATAAATATATAATCATTTAAAAAATATATTAGGATCACAAAATATGTAACTATGAATTTACAATTTATTGAAAACGGTTTTTTAGAATTTACATGATTATTATTCAATTATTTAAATATAATTCCTTTAGAGGCCTTATACAGAAAAGAACACTGTTCATGAGATATTTTATGGTAAAATATATACACATTATTATACAGAAAATAATCATTACGATTTTAATAATATTAAGTCTTTTTAGAATTTTTTTTGGTTTTTTTGGGTGTACAATATTTTGCCTCCATTCTGGCAAAAAAATTATCCATTTGTTGTTCACGTTCAGCTGATCGCTTTTTAATAGCCAACATTAAATCATTAGAATTATTTTTTTTCTCTTTTTGTACTTCTATTGTGCATTGGGCTTCTTCTCTTTTAGCCTAAAATTTAAAAAAATACATCAAACTAGGAATAATAATTTTCAATATAATAGTTGACTCACTTTTGCTAATCTTTTTCTTTTTTTTGAAGGAGGTTCATTGCTAAATGCTTTAAATCTTGGTAAATCTTCTTCTTCAATGATTTTTCCTAAAACCTCACGAAGACGATCTTCCTCATACACAGAACTAAATGGAACCATGTTTATAATAAATTCCATATCTCCTTTTCCTGCTAAATATCCTTTTTTAAGATCTCTTTTTTCATCATCAGAACCTAAAACAAATTGAATGACATTTAAAATAACATTAAATGATACCTTTTAAATAATTTATACCTTTATACTTCAATTCATAATCTCTGATTTCGTTGTCAGTAATTTTTCTAAAAATTGAACTCCAATAAGTTTCCCAAGGGAAGTCTTCAGTAGCAGAGTTGGGGTCAATATCATCGCCAACACATCCTACAAAAACAAATTGTTACCCACTGAATAATTTGAACAATAAATAATAGTAGCACCAACTAGGGTGTGGACTTATATAATAAATGCTTATTTTTATTAGGAATGTTAACAATTTAAATCATTCTTATTAATATTATGCCAATTTTATTTTACATATTTCACCAATTTGTAAATATTTTGGAGTATAATCATTCATACATTTTTAGACTGTCATAGTCAACAAAAACAGCAATATATTATACAATAAACACAATCATCCAATAACATCGGCATATTTTTAGTCTTGTATCGAATAATATTTATTTATGACTGACAATAGGTTCTCTACTGATGGAGATGGCAATTGGGTTTTAGTAAGTGTTTGGCTTTAAATGTACAAAAATTTAATGGGGAAATACTAACTATAATGCAAAAACTTGAATCAATAGAAAAAATTAAAATTCATTAATAAACAAATAGGGAGGTATCTCATAAAAGAAAATGGACCTTTTCCGTTTAATCACTATCACTACTTTTTTGGTTTTTCCGTTAATTCACTATCGTTACACGTATACCATGTCAGTGGTGCCCGAGTTGTCACTCGCTAGCTGCGCTGCTCTCTGACAAAAAAATATTACTTGATTTTCTATGCAACACCACCTCAAGTTGGTCACAGGGTAACCACCGTATAACCACTCTTAATAATGACATTAATTTTATAACGACTATTCTATTTAAATAATGGTAGACGTATAATACGCATTAATAAGAATTTTGTTTATATTACAAAATAGATTTGAATAGGAAGACGGGGAGAATATCTACAGTTTAAGTGGGAAAAATATTATTTGTTTGGGGAGTAGATATATTTAATCTACGAAGAATTTAAATAGTTATTAAGTAGGTAATTGGTTAATTATAATTTATAACAATAACAAAAGAATAAAAAATTTAAATATATGGTTATCATTGACAATTATAAATTAATAATTTAATAAACAAATAAAGCTAAGTGTAATATAAAATGTAAACACTACAATCCATAACTTACCAGCGTCATCATAAAGCTTTCTCTTGTCAGCATCATTAAGCAGTGCATGTATTCGACTGATAACTTTAAATTTTTCAGTAGCTTCAGTTTTTTCGTTTTCAGTTACTTTGTCAGGATGGTATTTCATTGACAAAACGTAATACGCTTTACGAACTACAACAAACCACAACAATTAATAAATATGGGTAATTAAAATATTTGTCCATCTACGTTTAGCTGTAAGTTTGTAATAAAACTAAACACGGGATCTCAATCAGGCCCATTGCTAGGGCAGTAGGGCACAAGCAAGACATACATGCTTCGCTCTAAGACGGCGTACAGTTTTAAGGGAATGGAAGGCGGCAAAATTAAATAAATATCAACAGAATGGCATAAAAATGTTCGATTGGGGGGCAATAAAGCGGAAAATATCTAACGACGAGCACAATATCTAACCTTCTTTATCCGTGGCATCTTTTTTCGTATTCAACACCTCGTATAGATTGTCAGTGTTGAAATATTTACGGCAAAGTTCTAATAACGTGGTCATGTTGAAATCGTGAATAGGTACAATTTAAAAACAGAATATCAAGCGATATTGATAACTTGTATCGAACGCGTGTAGGTATGTCTACTAAAACAATAATAAAACTAGCGAATTGACAAACGTAATGTTATAGATCAAATAATTTGAAATTTCAACTTGACGTTAATTCAAAAGTAAATAACTTAACAACGAAGTACGGAGCGTCGAAGCCTAAGCCCTAATGAGTAAGAATGTAAGATGATGAATGAATGCAGAATGACTATTATTTATTAATCAAATTATACTTTTTTTTTTATATAAAAGGCTGATTAAAAGGATTGAATTGGCGGGTAAAATTGTTTAAGTAACATATGTTTATTCTTTGT
Source organism: Macrosiphum rosae (assembly GCA_016617965.1). NCBI lineage: Eukaryota > Metazoa > Arthropoda > Insecta > Hemiptera > Aphididae > Macrosiphum > Macrosiphum rosae. The sequence goes on from WHPZ01588572.1 coordinate 66,357, forward strand.
ATTTAGTTCAGTTCACGATTAAAGATATCTTTAATCGTGGTCACGGTTCAGTTACAAGCGTTTCATGTTCTCTTCCATGACGACGAATTGACAAAATAATAATATGTATACGGTTACCCATAGAGTATACCTATTACCAAGTATATGTTCAGACTATACAGTGTACAATATTCTGAAATATTTTGATAATAACCGGCCGTATCGCCGTGATGATGATGCCGATGATGGTTGGTGTCGTTACGATTTAATTTTTATTATAATATCCAGCGTGCACTTTGATTTTTGAATTTTAATCGTCCGTGGTAAAAGTTATTTTAAAATAATTGTCTGTGGTTTCAACTTGTGTTTTGAGCTATTTCCACTATTTGAATATCTTTACAATATGACACTTGCTTGACTTTCAGTTTGTTCTTTAGTTTAACTTAATTCTAAGAGCAACATCAAAATGAGTACACACGTTAAAGGATCATGTGTTGATATTTTGGTACGAACAGTATAATTTAGTGTAGAAATATAGTTTTTATATTATTATGTTATTATAATTTTTTTAAAGGATTTTAAGTGTTCGGCATTCTGCAATCTTCGTGTTTTCAATGAAGGACACCAATTTGACACATCTACTGCCATGATCATCAGTTCTAACCGATTTGGAATAACTATTGTTGCTTCTCCCAATCAGCTTTGCAGTATGATATATAATTTTAATGTATAATTTAAAAAATGTATTGAATTTTAGATGCAATTGGTTTTACAATATATTTTTTTTATTGTAAAATACATAGTATTCATAGTACATATAAACCTTATCATCTTTAATTTTTGTGATTTATTTATTATTAGAAGTTTTATTTTCAATTTATAGTATTGTTATTTAAGTAATACTTACAAATAATATCTGGATGCAAGTGGGTAGATCAATATAAAAATTCAACTTTTCATACATAATAACATTTTATAATTCTAGTTTTTAAATAACCTTTATCTTAGGTGTCATAACTTTTTTAATTAAGTCTAAAAGTTTACCATAAATATATTAGTATTTATGTTGGTGTAGAATAGTATTTAAAGGCTGCATTGAACCAGAAATCTAAATTAAAATTTCCCAATTACCTAGGTACTTTTTATGAAATGGAAACTATAATTTTTTATAGCATTGCCTACTTTTACATTAAAATTTAAATTCTACTGATGATATTTTATATAGTCATTTATAAAAGCATTAATATATGATCTAAGCTATTGATAAACCATTATTACTTTTTTAATTTACCTATACTCTGTCCCAAAAGAGTAATCACTTTTCGCGCATCACAAATGATTCGATTGGCAAGTCGAGAACTACGTGATCACTTTAACACGGGGAAGTTGGTGGGGGATGTACGGCACCGACAAGAACCGGTCGGCCGACTGATTATTCTCTTTTGGGAGTTGGGACAGAGTATAATCATGTTATTTTTTGTTTTATTTTGATAATTGCCAATATGAGTTAAACTGTCTAAAAATACTTTAATTAAATTTAATACTAAAGTCAAGTTAAATTTTAAGTTTATTTATTTATTGGTTTACTAAAATTTAATGGATCAATCATGTTCTAATGACTAACTATTGTTTTATTAAATGTTTAGTGTTTGTTTAAGTAACTCGGCACAAAAGTTGTATTACTTTATTAAACATTTAAATATATATGTTTAAATTTTGTTTAGTGATTTCAATGAAGCATGTTCGTCATCTAGTTGGCGATTTTGGTGTTGAAAAAAATACATTGACAGATTTTTTAAGACGTGAAATAGAATTAGATTATACCCCTAACTTTTTAGACCTTAGTTGTGATGAAGCATATATAGCGGTTGCGGGATTTTCAAATTCAAAAACCTCAATAACTATTTACAATGTTGAGGATTTAATTTCAAAAGTAAAATACAATAATAATAATTATATTATTATTACTATTATCATCATAATCATAATCAAAACTTCATTTCAGAATTGCATTTCTCCGTTAGTATTTGTTGAGCTTACAGCTATTCAGGAATCACATGTAAAAGACATGTCATGGAATCCAGGTGTTCAAAATTCTTTGGCATGCTGTCTGTCTGATGGATCCTTGCATATTATAGAGTTGAAAGATGGTGGAATGTACAATGTTGTCAGTTTACCACCACAATCGAGTACACTGTATGTAAATTAACTGTCAGTATTAAGCTTATTTTATTTATTTTATTATTAAAATATATTTTTTAGATGTTTGAGTTGGAGCCCTAAAGGAAAACAAATAATAATTGGCAGTTCTAATGGATCTTTAACACAGTATAAACCTGAACTCAAAGCTATGAAGCAGTATTTACCACCAACCGATGTAACGGGAAATGTAAAACCTATTAAAATAAAGTGGATATCAAATTTTCAATTTGCTGTTGTTTATGATTTTGTGGATAACACAGATAATCAATTAAGTAAGTTGTTACATCTTGTTTAAAATGTTTTAATCCTTATTTATATTCTATAGATCTTTACATTCTCAACACACCAAAAAATGCACCAGTGGAATTTATTAACTTTGAACAATATGTTGTGATGAATTCTGAACAGTATAGATTAAATCAATATTATACAATATTTCAACAAAATTGGTAAATTATACTTGATAAATGATAATGTAGTTCTATATTTTGACATGATTTATTAATTTGTGTTCTAGGAATCTTCTATTTGTCGCTTCTTCAAATTGTACAGAAATTGGTGTTATGGGAATAAATAATGAAAACCAATGGCAATGTTGGGTGTTAGAAACAAGACCAGAGTTACCATACAGACTTGATAAACAAATGTATCCTTTAGGAATGTCATTAGATCTTTCTTCTCAAATGCAAATAAAACAATGTAAATATATTTTTTCTATTTTATTTTTAAATATTCTTATTAAAATGAAAACTGTTACAGTATCTAAATCAAATGAAGAAACATTTCTTGAACCAATGCCAGTATTATGTGTATTATCAAGTGATGGTATATTATTTATGTATCATATTGAAAATCAGTTAACTGACTACAAAAATATATGTAAACCACCAACAGAAATATCAGATGATATAGTCTCTCAGTTATTTACTACCAATTCTAAAATAGTAAGCATACATTATGATTATTAAATATTTTAATATATTATAACTTTTTTAAATTACCTAGGTATAACTATAGTTTTGAAATCAAATGATGTATTAATTGTCCCTCACACAATCCATAATTTAAATATTTCTCCTTTAGCATCTAGGCATAAACATTTTAACATCAAGTTAATCATTAAGGAGAAATTCTATTTTTTCTCTCTCTGGGTCATGTCTTATATAAACAAACCACGTTCACACAAAATCATTCATGTTTTTAAATAATCTTGGGTGAAATTACCCATGAAAAAAAATATTGAGATATATATTGGTGAGTGTTTGACATATTGATTTGTCTAAATATTGTCTACAACCAATTATTTTTTCAAAAAAAAAAATTTAAATCAAATAATAAAAATATTAAGCTGATACATTAAAACTTCAAAAATATTATTTTCTTTAATTGTTTAATATGTGTTTTTACTCAAAGACAATTCCAAAATCATAAATAAATGTTTTTTTTTTTGTGAATGTGTTTCATCTATTGTCTATTCACAATGAGATCATTACTCGGCGGCCTAGTTGTGCGCATAGGCGTTGCTTGGTTCCTTAGCAGCGCCCGACGCGTCACCTTAGGGCCTGTATTATAATAGTTGAACTCCGGTTAAACCACCGAATTTGGCCAGTAAAATCAGTGGTTCAAGCCTAACTGAGGTTTAAATAATGATTGTAAAACAGGCCCTTAGTGAGGACAGCATCTGACCATATGTCTGACTGCTGCCCGACAAAAACTGGTCGTCGCCGAGTAATAATCTCATTGTGAATAGACTATATGTGGTATAGAAAACAAATACTGTGCTTTCATCATCTCTTTGTTCAAATAAAGTTTACATTACTAGTTACTTGCATCCATAACAATCAACATTTTTCATGAGGAGAGATCTATTGATAAACACTTGATTTCCAAATTTTTTTATATTAACACAAGAAAACAAATTTCCAAATTAATTATAATAGCAAATTAGGATTAACTGTGAATATTGAATCCTACTTTTAATTAATTTTTTAATCATATAATATCAGACTTGTTTGAATTTAAATTATTAAATAGTAATCAAAGTATACATTAACATACCTACATAATATATAATATGTTCTGCTATTAAGTATTATCATTATGTTCTTTGTAATTTATTTTATAAAAAAATGTTTGGTGTATAGGTTGCAATATAAATATTAGTAAAGTACCTATTTAAAAAAAAAAAAATTGGTCATAAGAGGATGCTTCCCATGCGTTTGTTGTTTCCGTCTTACACACATACAACAAAGCACATTTTCATTCACTGGTTTCAATTGTGTGCTGTTAATGTTGATATTAGAGTGAATTTTACCTATTATCAAAGTTTTAGGTAAGAACATTATCTGTGCTTAAGATTCGGCAATTTTTCAATTTTTAATTTTCAATAAAAAAATGAGTGTGTGAAATATTACAAATTATAAATTCACGTATCTTACTTGAAAATTGAAATATTGAACTTAATTTTAAGCATAGATAATGTTCTTACCTAAAAGTTTGATGATAGGTCAATTCACTCTAATATCAAAACTAACAGCACACTATTGAAACTAGTGAATGAAAACTTGCTGTCATATGTATGTAAAACGGAGACAAAGAAATTCACGGGTAGCGTCCTTTTAGATTATGATTTATATTATTCAATTCTTAGATGTTTTTTTTATTATTACTTAAACTTTTGTAAACTGTGCTGATTCAAATGTATACAATTTTAAACAAACTTGAATTTGTATTAAGAATATTACATGTCAGTTGCATGCAATGTTTTTTAGTTGTTTTGCTTATAAATGGTTTCATAATGTTAAGAAATAAATTATTAATTTTTTTTTATAGAATAATATTGAAGAAATTGAACAAAATGTGGCTGAAATAGAAGAAATAATAGATGTTGTGTAAGTAAATAGCTAACTATATTATAATATTTTAATTTATATATTATATTTAATAATGTATTTGTTTTGCCATTGAGTATATTATTATTTTATATACGATGACAATTTTAAAATTTTATATTAATTTTAAGTTATGTATAACATGAACTTATTAAAACCATTCTATGGTTTTTTGTGTAGTTTGGTTAAAATGTTTGAAGTTTCAAAAAATCAAATCAAAATTAATTATAACTAAAAGTATAAAATTCTAAAATTAATCCGAACTTCAAAATAATATGATGATGTAGGAGTGAAACGGAGGGAACTTCAAAGGAAATTTGGGATAATAATAAAATATGCACATGCTTATGACAAAAGTTGTAACTTCAGTCCAAATTTATTAAATTAATACAAAGAAAAATATGATATTATGATATATGATATTATTACCATGTAAGGACAATTTTCAAAACTAAAAACAAATTAAATTCATATTTTTTGTTTTATTATGAAACACATTTGAAACCTTACCATATGGCATTGCGCTTTCTCTGGTTTTTTATTTGTTTTACTTCAACTGTAACTATTATTTGTATTGGCCTCCTATAATTACACATTAATTGTCAATTATAATGTTTTTTATGCAGTGATGAAAAAGCTAGAGGAGATCATAATGAATCGGTGCTTGCGAGCTATTTAGAAACATCAACTACTTCTCAAGTCGAACAACCACAAATATGTAATCCTTTTTTATCATGATTATTCTATATCTGTATATGTGATTAATGGTAATTATTCATTTTATAAATTAATATTAGTGGATACACCAACAATTTCAGTAGTCAAACCAAACGTTCCCGAAGTGTATACTGAAACTGTTACACCTGTCCAAAATACTTTAAATCAAACAAATCCTGATAAAAATACATCAACAGATGAAACTGTAAGTCAAGTTATGTTAAAAGAAGTGTTGGAAGATGTACAAATATTCCAATTACAATTAGAAGATATCTTGAAATTATCACTAAATACTAGTAAGCTTAAGGTAAGAAAAAACTCATTTAATATAATATTATTTTTATTGAAGTGTCCATTTTTCAATAATACTAATAGATCGGCAATGAAAAAGATAAAGAAATACTTATGAAAAAATGGACATCATTGGACTCGTTTTTCAAAGAATTGAACGAAACCAATCGTTCACAGTGGGTGGAAAGTAAAGCTCTTCAAAAAGCAGTGTTAGATTCTATTGCTTGGGTCGAGGACTCAAAATCTCGTATATTCTTTTTAAAAAATCCAAAGTAATGAATTTAAAAAAAAAATGTTGCGCTTTTTAAGTTAAATTAATATTATTAATTTTCTGTTAAGATTTAAGTGTCTATTGAGAAATGATAGCGATGAACCATTTAGTAAAACACTTTTTGACAATATAGAACGTACATTATACTACATTGAAACTCAATTAACACATGTTGATGATCAATTGAAAGCTAGATATGATAGTTATAATCCAAATAATAAGTAAGTTCTACAACTTATACCTTACATTACAAGTTTATACCTTTTATTAACTTGGATAATTTAAACATCCTTAATTATTTTATAATTTTAGGGAGTTGAAAATACCTTGTTTGGAAACTATATATAAATCATTGGTCGTAAATACAAATATAGTGAACAAACTAAAGGAAAAGATTAATTTTCTATATAATACAGTAGAAGAAATGAAATATAGAACATTTAAAAAATTGTCGTTAGCACCTGATGTTGTGCAAAACACTTCTAAATTAAATGAGTCTCGGTTAGTAAATGTTTACTTTTATAATTTTCATAATCTTATATAATATGATATTTTTATTTTATAAATTTATTCCATAGTGATGTTGGCTTATCAAAACTTTCAGAACAGTTATTAAAAATTACTTTAGACAAAGACGGAGTGTCTGCTATTAATTCATATAATGTTGCAAAAAAGTACTCTGTATTGTCGGCAAATCAAAGAGCACTTTCAGATTCCAAAGTTAATAAACTTCAAGAATGGTTAAAAGATTTTAAAACAAGGCGCACAAAAATAACTAGATCTCAATATGCAAATATAGATCTCAGCAGACCTGTGTGTAGCACACCTTTAAAACCCGTATCAAAACCAAAAATGCCTGAAAAAAAAATTGATTACATGCCTTTTGTGACAAAAGATAGTTTTGTGTCTACTTTACAACAACCGTCTACATTATTGAGCAAAAATTTTAATGCTAATGAACAGAATATCTCAGATAATAATTTACAATCAACATCGCAGCTTGATTTGACACAATTCCAAAAGCCTTTAATAATACCAACCACACAACAAATAAATGGAGTAACCCCAATAACTGTAGCTACTTTTACTCCAGGATTTTCATTGGGGTCTAAGCCTTTGGTTACAAATACTGTATGGAATCCAATGGATAATTCATCAACTCCTAAGCCAGTTGCACCAAATGATTTCTCAAATAAATTTGATTATAAGGCTTTCACTAAAGACCCAATTGTTTTTAGTTCTGTTAATCCATTGTTTGCTAATAATGTGACTACTGTAGTTTCTACTAGAGATCCTGTAGATTTTAGTTTAAAATCATTAACGGCTACACCTATAAATTTCAGTAGCTCTAGTAATATGGTGTCCAATAAGTCTACTTTAGATATTATTTCAGGAACAACAGAAGCAAAAGAAAAAATACCATTTAATTTTTCCCAAGTATCTACAGCAAAATCAGAAACAACTGTACAAAAATCTACCGGTACAGTGAACTTTGATTTTGCTGATTCAATTAAAAATAAAATGGACAAACCAAATGATATACCATTAAGTTTTGAAACACCAAAACCCTCAGAATCTTCTAGTATATTTTCTGGATTTGGTGCTGAAAATAAATCAAAGAATAAACAAGAAACAGTTCCAGAAAAAGATTCAACATTAACTACATTTAAGTTTAGTTCAAAACCGACAAACCCAGATACAGCATCATTTTCAACATTCAGTTTTAACACATCCAAAGATAGTGTTTTAAAAATTACAGAATCAGAAACCAAATCCTCTTTTACTTCCATACCAACTACCACAGTGACAGCGTCGTTTAATTTTTCACACCCACCAAAAGCAGTTCCTATAGTTAGTGAGCCATTAGATTCCTCCGCAGTATCGTCCAGCTTTGGAACTGTTAAAACTGCACTTGATTTTAGTGCTATATCAACAACTGTAGAAAGCAGTGTTACTGAAACTACTTCCCAAGTCTCTGAAAGTCCGACTCCAATTATATCTGAACCAATTACTCCAGAAAATGAAGAGTCTCCAAAATTTCCGGTTACTGAGAGCAGTTCACAAATTTTTGAAATCCCAACAACAAATATTTCAATATTTGGTACGCCAATTAACTCAACTAGTACTACAAGTATTTTTGGAAATTCAACTATCACAACAAGCCAACCATCAATTTTCAGCACACCCACAAACAAAACTAGTGCCCCTTCAATTTTCAGTACACCTACAACTACAGATAGTGCTCCTTCAATTTTTAATACGCCTACAAATACAACTTGTGCCCCTTCAATTTTCAGTACTCCTACGAGTACAACTGTTGCCCCTTCCATTTTTGGTGCTACTACAAGTACAACCAATGTTTCTTCAATATTTGGATCACCAAGCAATACAAGTACGGCACCTTCAATTTTTGGTGCCTCTTCTACTACAACCTCATCATCAATCTTTGGAAACCCAATTAAAAGTACTCCGTCTATATTTGGTACACCATCTGCAACTACCGTGTCTTCTATGTTTGGATCGGTTACAACAACAAATACTACAAGTGGTTTTGGATCTACAGCTCAGACAACAGCGTTTGGTGCTCCTGTTACAACAACTTCAATATTTGGTAATCCAGCTGCTCCTACTACAACAAGTTCTTCAATATTTGGTAATCCACCTGCTCCTGCTACAACAAGTTCTACAATATTTGGTAATCCCGCCAATCCTACTACAACAAGTTCTACAATATTTGGTAATCCCGCCAATCCTGCTACAACAAGTTCTTCAATATTTGGTAATCCAACTGCTCCTGCATCATCCGGTTCAATATTCGGTTCAGCATCCACAAACACGTCATCTGTTTTTGGAGCGCCAGTTACAACTAGTACAACGTCATCTATTTTTGGGTCTCCTTCAACAACAGCCGCATCTAGTGGATTATTCGGATCAGTAGCTGCTGCAGCTAACCAATCATCATTTGGTCAACCTTCATTAGGATTTAGTTCTCCTGGATCAGCATTTGGCAATATGTCTCTTTTTGGCCAACCAGCATGTAGTCCATCTCAACCAGCAAATAGCTTTGCCCCAGCTGCCAATCCTTTTGCTGTTAATAAAACTCCTTCAAGTACACCATCATTGTTTTCTAACCAAAAATCAGTATTTGGCCAACCAGCTGCAAGGTAAATACAATTTACAGGAATTATACATTAATTAAATGTTATTTATTTTTTTTAAACTTGAATCCAGACCAATATATTTTATAATTTATACTCTAGTTACATAGCTCTAAATGTTAACATTACCTGTTAACCAACATAATAATTTTATTTGTTCTAGTACACCAAATACAGGTTTCGGAGTACCAAATTCTGGATTTGGAGCTACTGCCAGTACCGGATTTGGTAGTCCCGCTATGGTTGGTCAATCAAATAATTTAGGTTTTGGATCTCCACCCATGTTTGGTAGTATGGGTACGTATTTAATATTGATTTTTCAATATTTTATTCTGCTATTCAATTATTATTTCAATTTAATTTTTAGGAACTACTTATGAAAAATCATCGGGTTTTAATCAAACACCTGTGTTTGGAGGAGCTGCAACCTTTGGATCAACAGCTCCAACATTTGGACAAAACGGTACTATAAATTCAAACTTATAACTTGCATTATAGTGTACTAATAATCAATATCTTTGGTGAACATAATATTATATGCATGATAATGTTTTACGTGGTATCGCAGCATAGTGTAAACTATTTGCACCTTTTTACCACCATGTGGCATAATTTATTGAATATTATTTATAGCATTTTATTTTTTATTTTCTGTATTTGTTAATTGAAACTACCTCGAGGTCTTTGTCAATGCTTATCACAAGTAGTAGGGAGATCATGTGATCTATATATCTATGTATATACCACTATATGCATGATACTACCCCTCTTCTCCAAGAGGAGACATGTGCGGTCTTCACTCCCAGTGGAGTGGAACTTAGTTGGAAACCGGATAATGTAATCAGACCACTGTACGAGAAATTGGTGATCGTGTAGTAACACAAATTGTTTGCACTTTGCTATGAATTGAACTGATGACTGCGTGACCACTGCTCCTTTCCGGCTCCGATTATTTATAGTATTTTATATTATTTCATTTTATAATTTGAGTGGTCCACCCCACTTGTGTTGTATGATCTGTCTAGTCATTGATTTTTTTTATATAAGTAATTAATTCTGGTCTATATAAATTGTGGGGTGAAGTCAATTGGTTCTGGTGAATGCTACATTCAGCATTATCCTACACATTATGGCTTTTATTTTGTAAATCCTTGGATGAAAGTATATATCCTGAAATATTAGGTTAGCACAGTTAAACTTATCTTTAAATCTCGGGATAGTTAACATTAAGTCAAATAGCTAAATTATTTTATTCATTATTCTAAAATTCAATCAAGCCACCGTCAATTAATGTTAATTAATGAGCAGTATCGTGTCCCCCCCCTTGGCCAGTCAACAAACACTTTTTTCCAATTATGTATTAGAAGTTCTTCATAGATTGATGTAATGTACAGATTTTACCTAAGCATTTAATGAATTTACTTTCCTAATGGTTGTTTTGTTGAATTCTGTAAATAAATTCTGAATAAAATAAAGTATAAATTATAATTTTGCGTTTTCGGGTAGTAAAAAAAAAAAAGTTATTAGTATTTGTTATTTTGGTCACAACTGTTCAGTTTTGTTGAGGCCATGTCAATATTTTATACTGCTAATGGCTATAACTTGGATTTATTTTCTATACCATATACTAATAAAGTAATAAATTTATTATAAATAAGTATTAATTATATATATTAGGTATAAGAAATAATTTAGTATTAAGCCATTTGGTTTAATCAGAATCAATTATTGATTTCATTGAATTTTATTTTCAAGGAAATAGATAATTATTGAATTGGCCTATGATCAATTGTAAAATTGTTCCTGTTAATTTTATTATTATTGTTAAACAACTAACTACAGAATCCAGAATTTATTTTATTTTATTGAGAATCTTTCATTTTCATTACCTTTGTAATAAATTGTTATAATAGCTGGGAATTTTGGATTTGGTTCAGCGGCTCAACAACCATCGACTGCATTTGCTTCTCTTGCGACTCAAAACACTTCCCCAAGCTTTGGTAATATAGCTCAAAATCAAAACACTTCCCCAAGCTTTGGTAATATAGCTCAAAATCAAAACACTGGTTTTGTGTCTCCGACCACTCCAGGATTTGGTCAACCACAACAAACAAGCCCATTTAAACCCCAAGGAGCTACATTTGGGTAAATAGTTATTTTTCTACCGTCTTATCATTTAAAAATACCAACTAAGTTAATAAAATAAATATTCATGTTTTTTAATGACATTGTAAAAATAAATGTATAAACTAGTTTATTTGTTACAAAGTATAAACAAATATAATATATAAATAATAAATATTATATCAATGTTTAATTTGTTTTAGGGGAACTTCATTTAGTTCTTGGCGCTAAGGATACAATTCTAACACCAACAATGAACGATATCCTAACTTTTCAATTATTTTATATATATTCTAATAAAACGTAAATGTTAAATTTATTATATCCAAAGTTGTAATTATTCTGTATACATTTGTTGAAAAATAAAATTCATGTTTATTTATGTAATACATTACTAAATTATTGTATTATAAATATTATTTTTCATAACTCGTCAGTATTGTTTTGTAATTATTTTGTAGAAAGGTATTTAATTACTTTCATAATATTGAGATAATGAATACTTTATTAATAAGAGTAGTTAAAATTTAATAAGGTATTTACTATTCAGGATACTTTTTAGATTGATTACACTTGTAATATATTTTTTTAATAAATTTAAAGTCATTTTTACTATGCATTTAATAAAGATATAAATAGAAACATTTTTATACATTTTTAACTCAAAATAATTATTGAAATTTTAACTTCAGACAGTAATAAAAAATTATTGTGAATTTACTTTTTTTTAATTTGCACTAACAAAATCTTCTAAGGAACCTTGTATTACATTATCAAGGTTTTTGGTCAGAGCAAAAATTTTTTTATCGACAATAATTTAAAAAAAAAAACAAAAAAAAATATGGGCAAGGGTGTGTTGCTCTGCTGTACAATAGATTACAAATGGGTCACTGTAATGAATGGTATTAAATTTGAATTCAATGATATAATATCAATATATCATAATATATCATTGTATAAGAAAAACGATTCCAAGTGAAGACGGTCAGTCAGCCAATGATATTAGCATATTATTAAGTGCATATTATGCAAGCATATTATTTGATGATATAGGTAATTGTTAATATAGTAATTTATATAATATAACCTATTTACGTGGAACTTTATTTTACATTTTCAATTGTAAGCTATGAAAATTGAACAATTTATAAATTTTTAACAACAAAATAATTATTATATTTCAAATTTTATAAATTTTGTCAAAATTCGAATTTTAAATGCTTATTAAAAAAAAATGGGCCTATGTATTTTTAATATTTTTCAACTGCTATTATAACAATATATCAGGAGCCTTGTATTAAATTTTCACGCTTTTTGGCCCAACAAATAAAATTTGATTGACACAGATTACATTTCGTAGAAAAAAAACTAAAAAAATTGAAATTTGAAATTGTCCATAAATAGTTTAAAATGAATCTTAAATTACAACAAAATAACAAAACCGCTACATGAGAAATCGAGTGAATATCCAACGTTGTTTTTACACTTCTAAGGCTCATAAAAATTTGATTTGAAAATTTTGAAAATTTAAAAAATTCCCTCAAACAAAAAGACCCTCTCCTTCTGGGTGCGCCACTACAAACTAGATTCATTTTGCCGTCAGAAAAGAATTTTTTACTATCTTAAAAAGGGATGACAGACCCAAATAATAAATCCTTGCTTCGCTAAGAATCTAAATTTATATGAATACGTTTATACAAATAGAGTTCTTCACAATACCGATTTTGTTTTTTCTTTTCAATTCAAAAATTAACGAAATAACTAAACTATAATTTTTCACCCGAATACAATTTTTTTTTAAAGCGTTTAAAGTTCATGTTTTTCGAAAATCGTGAAAACTTTCATATTGTTTCGGAAGTAATTATTCGTAAATGCTTAAATTTAATATAAGATTCCTCAATCTTCATAATTATTATGTTATTTTTACTGGACAAGCAAAAATGAATCATAAAACTATAATTACGTCGTACAACTTTTACAAACCGTTAAACTTATAACCATAGAGTATTAATGTTCTATGATATAACTTAACAAAATACAGAGCCACAAATAATACATAAACATAAGGATCAAAAACCTCACTTTTTTCCCGTTTTTTTCAGAAAAATGGTTTCATTTACAATTTCCGGAAAAATTGTTTTGACGATAAAAAGTGGTTTATTCCTGAAAAATTTAATAATTTCATGTAAAAATGGCTTTTTTTCACGAATAACACGATGACGGACCACGCGATTCATACGTCTGCGGCCTGCCGTTTGATGAATATTAGATAATAATTAAAAAGGTCCTTATCAACTATCAAGTGACAAGTACCTATATAGTACCTACTATTTACTAATCAGATTTGTATAGTTGCGTGTAATAATAAATAATTTATAATAATATAAAAATAATAAAATATATAATCGTACTACGCATTTCAGATGATGGTGTTTTGTTGTTACTTATTTAATTAATATTGTCATTACTCATATTTTGTAGATCGTGCGCTGTATCTATCTACAGCTTACAAGTAATATTAATTAAATATCATTTTGATATGTAACTAGGTTATTTTTAGAATAAATATTGAAATATCCGTATTAATAGCTTAATTTTAAATTTTAATATAATAATACATTGATAACCGTATTGGCAAAAGTGAAATGACGACGACAGGTTACCTTATCTATTTGTTAAAATGGTTTTTTTTTTACATAGATTATTTTAATTTTCAAGCGTAAATACAATTTTTTAATATTCCAAAAATTTGTTTTTTTTTAAATTTATAATACCAGTATTATTTTAATATTCTCCAATTTTTCACGTTTTCCGATTTTCTGGGAAAAAAACGGTTTATGTATGTTTATATAATATCTGTGGACAAAGCTTAATTAACCCGGGAATCGGGATTTGATAAAACGATAAGACCTGACTTAACTGATAAGAATGATCCTCCGAGTGATTTCGCGCCGAAATATTCTCGACGCATGCGCAAACGGAGTCCGGGTACATTAATTTACATGGATATTACTTAGAAGCATGAAGCACCGAGTCACTAGCACAGATTATAACAATGTCACTAGCCAGTAGCCAGTAGCCAAAGTCAGCCAAAGCGGATGCCGAATGATAATCATTAAAATATTAGTATAAGTTAACCGCTCGGTCTTTTCCTCGTGTAAGTTTGTCTCTAAACATAGCTAATAAAATCCTTTGTCATATTTAATACAATAGGTAGTGTAATACAAATTTATCATTCATATTGCTTTAGGATAATGATGTCTGCTTTTACAACTCCTCGCAAGTCTCTTCGGTTACGTAAAAATGAACCGTCTCCGTTTTTAATAAATCGAAAACGTGAATTATTCCCAGTAGATAACTGGGATGAAGACAGCCATGACATTATTCCTCTACAATCATCTCCAGAAGTGTATGATCCTAGACTTGATTCTCCAGATTCATCGTTTAACATGAATTGCACTCCTATCACTGAATTGAGCCCCTCTATGAGTGATAAATTTGAAAGACTTATGTCGGGATCAAAGAATGGACATGAATGCTCAGCAACAATTATTATCGAGGAAACTCCAAATTCCAGACGAATTAAAAATGTTAACACAACACCATTTGAATCGGAGACTAACAAAGCAGCTAAAACTCCTTCGAAGAAAAGCTTTAGTTTAAATAATAAGGCTGTATTAGGAGTAAAAACGTTAACCTTTTATGGAAGTAATCAAGTAAGAAATTTAAATGAATTGCTAATAATTTAATAGATTATTAAATTTATATTTAAGTTAGTATTATTTAATATAACATGCACCTATTATTTAAATTATTAAACTCATTAAACTCATTAATAACTAAGTCTACTTCAACATTAGAGGCCATCTCTTCTTCCGTATAAAGTAAAATTAATGAATCCAAACAGTCTTGGGCCATGATACTTCTGACTTTACTTTTCGCAGTATTTAATTTCAAAAATACCTGTTCACATAAACAACTTGTATCGAGTACAATGCTAAACATCTGTAATATTTTTAAAAAACCAACTAAAAATATTATACCTATATTATATTTTAGTAACATCAGCTAAAATACGGGCCCATATATATGCTATAAGACTTAAATATTTTAGGGCCCCAATTAAATGTCGGGGGGTGCCCAGGCACACCCGGAACGCCCCGTGCGCGTGCTTATGTTATATACCTAATGTTTTAATTACAAATTTGATGCAATATTATTTACATTATTCACAAACTAATCTTTTATAATTTTTGTACTTGTTTATTGATAGATATCATTAGAAGATCTTCGTGTTAAAAGATTTACTCGCTTAAATTATAATCCAAAGGTAAAAGCTAAACTGTTTAAAGATTCAAAATCAACGAGTAAGAAAAGACCAAGATCAACCAGTCAAGAACAAAAATCCAAGATAAGTTTGTTTCCTGGTATTACGTTGCCATTTAAAAAGAAACCTACAATTAAAAAACCATTCATCAAAACTGAAATATGTGAAGAAAAAGATGATTTAATTGAAAACAATGAAGTAGTTAAGAAAAACAATTTTGATTTTTCTAAACCATCTTCCTCAAAAAACGTCTGGATAGAATATATTAAGCAGGAAAAACCCGAACGTATAAAAATTGAGGATTCTGACAACAGGAAATTTTTCAAATCAAAAGTAATTCATAATAATACACCAAACAGGTAAGGACTCTTTTTTACAGAATACTATTTATTAAATAAGATAGTTTCATTTTAAATATTTTTAATTTATCTTTGCAGAAAAGATAATAGCTTTAACTTTAAAGTTGTAAACTGGGGTGATGAAAATAGGATGAGCACTGTTGATCAATCTGATTTTAATAACACAGAAATACTTGATGACTGTGCAATTGAACAAATTGGACAAGAAGTTAATGAACTAATAGAATTGTTAGATGATGAAGATGATGATGACAATTCAACAGCTGTACGTTACCCTGGTCTTGCATCAAATTCTACAAAAAGAAATCATGAAGATCGGGATGGTATAAAATTTTTCATAATAAATATCAAACTTAGATTGTAATTGAGTACATTTATTAGAATATAAAAAATACCTAAAAGAAATGCGTATGAAATTTAAGATCATTTTTTTTATAGACTAGAATTTTAACATTTATACTTATCTCGTTCAAAAATAATTATAATAATTATAAATTATTGTTTAGATGAAGATTCAAGTATGGGGCTGAATTCAAAACGTTTAAAGTCTGATGCACAAAGCCACAACCATATTATTTTAAGAAGTCAAATGCCAGATTTGATTAGAGATGCTTATGTTATTGATGAATCTTATCAGTCAGATTATTCATCACAAAAAGAGTAAGTCAAAAATTAATTATTAATTAACTAACAATTTTTTTTTATGGAATATAGTTTATATACCTAATATAAGGAAGGTCACATCTATTCATGTAAACCATTAAATTAAATATATAAAATTATTTTTTAGGGCGTCGAGCACATTTAAATGTAATAGTATGGTCTTAGATGAATTAATAGATACTTCAAATGATGCTTCTGTGATTTTAAATGAATCACCACAAACAAAGTTGTTCCCTATTTTTACCAATCAAACACCTTCTCCTAGTCATGTAGCATGGTAATTGTTTCTTCATTTTTTTAACATAAATTATTAATTGTTATCTTAAAAATACATTTTAAAATGATTTATTCTAGTGAAAAACCTACGGCACGTAGAATAAAAAGAATTATTGATGCTACTCAATATCAAATCGATGCAGGTCAAAAGAAATTTGGTGGTTTTTTGTGCAATCAATGTGGCCTTTATTATTCAAGAGGTGAACCAGAAGATGAAGCGGAACATGATAAATACCATGTAGCCAAGGATATTTTTAAGTATAATGTATGTGGATTAAAATAAATTTTTTCCTTTTATAATTCAATCTTAACATTTATATTTTAGAGCTTTAAAAATGAAAAAGTTCTTTATCAGGACACTAATGAACGTATTGTTGTTATATCTGGCTCAGATCCTTTAAAAGCATGCACCAAAGCCTTAGAAGTTATATCATTTGTTGATGTAGAACTTGGCTTTAACACACAAAATTCTATTTTACCTGCCACTAAAAAGGTATTTCTTAGTTTTTTCTTGTAACAGATTAATTTGCATTAATAAATGACATTTTTATGAGGTTGAAATTTAACATTTCAGGTTTATTTGTATATAAAAGACAAACAAGTGATTGGATGCCTAGTAGTAGAACTGATATCTGAAGCTTATCGTAATCTAGAAACTGAAACAGAAGACATGGTTATTGTTTCTGAAGAATCATATCCCGTAAAAGTTGGTGTTAACCGTATATGGACAAAATGGGACTGTCGTAAAAAAGGAATTGCTTCTAAACTCCTAGACTGTTTCCGGTAAGATTTATATTAATTATCATTTATTGCGACTACCTACACTGTTCAAAATGAGATCGTACTTCAGTAGCTATCAGTTTTCATCCCCGTCGGTCAAACACATTGTCATTCACTCCCCCATCAAGTCCAGTGCTTTGGAACAGAGCCGTACCCGTGCGCAAAAATTGGTCGCTGAGGTACAATTTTTGAACAGTGTATGGCACTAAATGCCATGATTTTCCAGTAAACTTAATTATGTTATTGTGACTGCCTCAAGTTCACACTGGGTTATATTATTTTAAGACAATTTTGTTATTTTCTGAAAAAAATAATATAAGCGTAGGTCTGTCCAACAAAACTTAAATCGTCAAGTATATAATAGCGATGTACGACTGCCATTAAACCATTTCCCTAAAACTTAAGTTCCCAAACTTTTTTGGCTCCCTTCGTCCTATTTGAACCAAGGTTTTCTCAGTGCGCCCTTCCCCAAGTCATACC
>WHPZ01588572.1:84924-114139 GCA_016617965.1 Macrosiphum rosae
AACAACTGAGGCGAAACTGCCGCTAGGTTCGTGACGGGCAGGGGCCACTTTTAATGTCGCGGACTATAATCATAAAAAATAGAAAAATTAAATAAATATCAGTAAAATTTGTAATGAAAATATTTAATTAATTTAAATTATACGTCATAATTTAATTTAAATTTATACATTTTTATTTACATAATAAATTATAATTGTTTCCTTCAATGCCATCGTAGGGGTTTTAACATTTATTTTTGTACCATAATAAATTCTACAGCAGCACAACACCCCTGTAAAGATACCGCAGTGAACACTTTAAGAACCACTGCTCTACATGTGTATTTTTTCTTAAAAATTTGGTATTTACCATGTGAAGATAAATTTATGTGACTTTTCCAAAGTATTGACCATATTATATAATCAAAGAGATGAGTCATGTACCCATTTGGGTCACAAATCCAAATTATACTTCTGAATCAGATATTTTGGAAATATAATGTGAAATACTATAAGAAAATAAAAAATTGGTACGTATGCGTATTGCATGGAATTGTTTTGTTTCTATAGCTTATGTGTAGCTTTATTATGCAATGTTTTGTAAAGGAAAGACACACCTGTATTATTTGTCTCTAGATTACAAAATTGTCTTAAAATTATATAATATGTGGTAGTTGCAATACCAGATTTAAGTTAAAAATGGAAAATCTATAGAATTTTTATGTTGATTAATTATTTAATACTAATATGTAATATTAATTATTTTAGTAAAAACTATGCCTATGGTCATATTTTGACAATTCATGAAATAGCATTTACAGTACCCACACGTGCCGGAAAGCAATTCATTAAAAAATACACTAACAAAAGTGATTATTTTGTCTATACTGGGTGGTAATTATGAGTTTTCATTCCTAACAATAATATTTAATAATTTTTTACTATTTATATATTTTTTTTATTTTTATGATTAGATTAAGTCCTAGTTCTTATGAAATTTTAATATTTAATATTGACCAAGTTTTTGACACTTGAAACTTATTTAATTACCAGATCATTTGATTTTTTTCAAATTCACTAGTTTCATGTTTTCATAACTTAATGACAATTAAAATTCTATTTTTATACTTATCTAATTATAATATTATAAAAAATGTTCATTAATACATCTCATAATCAAGATAATTTCAAAATACTTAAGAATTGTATTAAATTATTAGTATATTAAACTATTTGAATCAAATAAGTTTCTATATTCAGATTCATAAAAGAGTTTATTATTAATTTTTGAATTGTTAATATGCATAGGTAGTCTTTATGTGAGCAATTTGTATAGTTTATTTACTTAACTAGGAATAGTAATATTTATGTATTTTCTGTCTTACGCATAATATTTATTTTTAATAATTTTGTGTCATATAATTTAATAATATGTATCATTTTTTATAATAAATCTTTGTTTCATTTATTTGACATTATTTTGATTTTGGAAAAGAAAAAATAACATAATGTTTATAAACCTAAGCTGACTTAAATACATTTCTGTAATTAAGATGATAAAAACAAATAATTTTGAGCTATTGGTAAGACATTACAAATATTTTTTTAACCAAGAACTGCATTCATTATGTACTGATAAACCAAGGACTTCACAGACTGCATTAATTTTTTTTTTAATATATGCCAAACATTTAAGTGATAAATTATATTAAAATAATAATTGAAAATACAAATAAATGAATATGTAAATTAATCAAATAGTATATTATTTAGATTGTGTTTTAAAATAGTTTTGGAAGTCAGAGAAATATATACTACCACTTAATAATAAATTGATAAAACAGTAATTATGATTTTAATATTTTTAAAATAATTTTATTAATTCATATTAAAGATGTTCACAAAATACCTACTATTGATTTTTAAATGAAAAAGTAAAAAATTAAACTTTGATACTATTGAGAAGAACGTTTTTTAATAAATGACAATGGTCGAGATGCGAATGAACGAGTATTGATATTTGCCATAGACTCTGAATTGTCATTATTAGCAAGTTCTAATACTTGGTTCATAGATGGGAATTTTGGACTTACACTGGAATACTTTAAACAGCTGTATGTATTTGGAGTTCAAAAAAATTCAATTTTTATTACAGTTGTTTTCTGTATTCTTGAACGCAAAACCCAATATACTTATGAACATTTGTTTCGGACAATAATGAGTGTGAAAAAAATAGGAAAATACCCCGATCCCGTTTTTTTAAATATAGATTTCGAACTAGCCGTCATGAATGCTGCAAAACTGATTTTAGGCTGCCATATTACGATTAGAGGATGTTTTTATCACCTCTGTCAGTCAACGTTTCGCAAATTACAAGAATTAGGCTTTTCCGAACAATTTAAAAATTACGAAATATTCTGAAAGTTCTGTACTATGTGATAGTCTGGATTTTCTTCCATTAGATGATGTTAAAAACTGCATGGAGTATTTAAAACAAAATATACCAACTGGAGCAGAACATTTCTTGATATATTTTGAATCAACGTATGTTAACGGAACTTTTAAAAGAATAGGGACAGACGAGTGCAATATTCGTCTTTGAAGGATTCCTCCAGCTTTCTCACCTTGTACATGGAATGTACATCAAACTACAATATCCACTGATAATAGACATATAATAATAGTAATATAATAATAGACACAGAACAAATAAAGTTACAGAAGGACGGAACAATCGATTTTCCCATTTAATTGGTATTAAACATCCCTCAGTTTGGCATTTAATGAGAAAAATGAAATATGAGATTGCAGCGGACTATGCAAAATTAGCATTGGATGACGTTGGAGAAAGCAATAAAAAAACTACCAAACTTGGATGACAGAAAGTAGATTACAAGAACTTTGCGCCAGGTTTGTAAGTGGAAAAATAAATATTCCTGATTTTTTGAATTCAATAAGCCATAATATTAGAAAACAATCTAATAATTAACTGTTTACCAGTGAGTACCTACCTATTCATTTTTTTATGCTATATTTTTAACTAATTAAACTAATCAACTATTTCTAACTATTTTTTGATCATTATTTTATTATTATTATTACCATTTTATATTGTTGACAATTATTATGATCGATACATTCGAAATATTTTTGTATATGCTATGTTTTTTTATTTATTGTTTGATAATTATTTTATTATGATTGTAATTATTATTATTATCATTATTATTACCACCTATATTTTGTATAATATTTTTGTATACCTACTATATTATATCTATTAAATATTTTTATATTTTATGTTTTTTCTGTGAGTAGGTGACTATAATACATTCAAAATTCAATAAATTGTTGTTTGATAATTATTTTATTATGATTATAATTATTATTATGATTATTATTATTATTATTATTATTATTGATATTACTACCTATATTTTCAATTTTTTATGATATTTTTATATACCTACTATGTTTTGAACTGTATTATTTGACGTATTGATCACTCAAAATATTTTTATACTTTATATATTTGTGTACACTACACCTCACACAACAATCATAAGTAACATTTGAAGTTTTGAAAACGTAATATTTTATTTCGGGGATTTAATTTTTACAGAATTATACCAACATAAAATGTGTGTTAATAAAGTAATATAAAATGTTATATGTTATTACCATAGAAACCCACTCATGCATGATATTTCTTCCTTGACTATCCCCGGAAATCCTCCTAAACGGCTAAAGCGCAAATAGTATAGAAACCTACTGACTAATTAAATTTCTTTAATACTCATGTTTTTTTTTCTCTTTAACGTAGTACCTCCAATGGGAGACTTCTACGATTTGTTGTATCTACTTTGTTACTTTTATTATTCATCAATTGTTCTTATTGTTCTTTGTGTAACAGATTGAATAAAACATTAATTAATAAACAAAAAAAAATAAAATATTTGTTCAACCATTTGTGTGTGGTTGTGAGTAATATTGTAGGCTGGGAATTTTTTTCCTAGGGTCGTGGGTTTTTTCCGGGATTCCTTGTAACCTACTGTACAGAAGAGTACCTTTTTTCAAGTTATAAATCCTCATATCTTGATTTTTTGTGATTTTTATAGTCCATATTTTGGAGTTTGAAGTGCATATTTAGAAGCTAAAAAGTAACATTTTTAATGCTGCAACTTCCAAGCCCTGATTATAAGTTATTATTATACAGTATACATTATATTGTGTCTTATTTATTTGATAAAAATGTGATAGATATATATATCATTATTTACAAACAATTTTAGATGCAAATAGTTGGTGTACCTATAAATTATTATAATATTTATAACCCATCCGCATCATCTGTACTTGTATATTGACAATTGATTAGTGACTAATATGCATGTTAACTGTTTTGTGCTATATATGCATTGTTTAATATATTATACAATTTAAAAACGTATAAATACTGTTTTATTTTATGGCTGTGCTACCCAAAAATCTTATAAAATATTAAATGTTGTAAACATTATTATTTATTATATACTAAAGTATTATTAATTTTTGAGATTTAGATCATGGTTAGTGCAAAAATATAAATTACACCTAAGTAAACGTGGTCTGTGTGGAAAATTGTTATTGAACTAACCAATAGCGTTATACAGTTTATTATCCATTGTTAATTATTCAAATAATGAATCGTTATATATAAGATCGTTTATTTAAGTTAACCTGTAAACTGTAGAGTCTAGGAGAATAAGAATGAATAAAAAATTAACTATTTTATATTATGCTCACCTGCAACTACTTAAACACATAAGTAATACATAAGTATATAGTTTAATGTTATTACTTTGTGTCTTACTACTTTTATACTAGTTACTATGTTAAGACTCATCATCTAAATACCACTGCCTAATACATATACTAAGGACACAATATGATTAGAAATTGATGTCGTTATATTATACATTTATACTTAGTAGTCAGTTGTGAAATTGTACTTGTATCTTCTAATAATATAATATTAAAAATTTAAATATTCTTAAATTCGGCGGTCGCTGATAATGTAATTTCTTGTTTATTCTAAGCCAAACTGTAATGATATTTTTCATCCATGATAGTGATCTTTTTATTATCAATTATCATGAACCAATAAACCTGTCCATTCCACTTAAAATATATTCATTATTTTTAAAAATCACATTCAGTTGACAGTTGTTGCTACTTAGTGGTTACGAGCATAGATTAAACATTAGTAGTTACAACTTGCAAGCTCAATCATTTTTATACTAAAAATTAGATGTAACTATTACCCTCTCAACGTATTATTATTTAGTATGAGATCGTTAAATATCGTTCGCTATCATAATATAATAACATCCGACAAAAGTATCATATAATTACATTTTTAAGATGAAAAATATTAATGTAATTTCTGATGTTTCGAACCAGAAACGACAATTAGAAACAACGTTCGATGGAAACTCTCAAAAACGTCTTCACGTGGACGATGATAGTGAATTTTTTGGCTTGCCACACAAAGTAAAACATTTGTTCAAAAAGCACAAAAGAGTTACACAGCTTTATGGTTTGAATTTTTTAAATCTCTGAGAGTTTTAGATGTACGACTTCTTCATAATACAATATTTTACACGTAGATTGGCAAATCGAATGTTTGAATTTGGATGCGATAAAAAAAAGAAAAAACTTGATTTATGCATTGCCTACAAGTGGCGGAAAAACACTTGTAGCAGAAATTCTTATGCTTAAAGAACTCATAGTTTATGAACGTAATGTTATATTTATTTTGCCATATGTTGCACTAGTCCAAGAAAAGGTATGAAGTGAATTATGATAAATCTTTAAAATTGATTTTTAACACAGTTTTTGAGTAGGTGCAATCTTTATGTCCATTTGGTCTTAACTTGGAATTCAATGTTGAAGAATATGTTGGTGGCAAAGGGAAACATCCTCCACTACATCGTAAACGTAAATCATCAATATATATATGTACTCTAGAGAGAGGAGCTGGACTGGTTGATTGTATGCTGGCTGACAATGGTCAGTTAGGTGGACGGAGTGTTGGAATGATTGTTGTTGATGAATTGCATCTTCTCGGGGAACAAAAAAGGGGAGCCTTGTTAGAAGCAACTCTTACAAAAGTTTTAGACTCCAAGCAGTCCAAGCGTAAGTAATATTTAAACTATAACTTGATATTATTGTTTTTTAAATACTTACCATAGCTATTAACTATAGATAATATTCAGATTATTGGTATGTCAGCTACAATTGGAAATATGCAAGAAATAGGTGACTTTTTAAATGCTCACGTTTACACAAGAGATTTTAGACCTGTAAAGCTCACAGAAACGATAAAATTAAACGAACAAATATTTGTGATAAATAAAGATATTGATGGTTCTTTAAAAAGTAAACTTGATAGAAAATTAGATTTTGACGTAAGTTTAAAGTTTTGAAATGATATTTTTGACTAAAAATAATAATTACTTTTTATCAGGCTTATTCAACTGATATGAAACTATTAGACCCCAGTGGTATTGGGCTTCTTGTTCGTGAAATATTACCGGATGGTAGCTGTTTGATTTTTTGTCCTACCAAGAGCAGTTGTCAGAGTATTGCCAAAATTATTTATAAGACTATTGGAAGGTAAGCATTATTCATAGTAAGATATTGTAATCATTGAAAACTTACAAAATGTATCTATAGTAATATTTTATAAATCTAATAGTGAGGAAACAAAAGATAAACTTAAACAAAAAGAAGAATTATATAAAGCATTGAAAGAAGAAGGCGACGGTAAAGTGTGTCCTTTATTATCCAGAAGTATCCTCTTTGGAGTCGCATATCATAATTCAGGTAAGACCCAAAGTACATGATATTATTATAGTATAATATTACATATGAAATATGCTTTAACTAATAAATGTTTAGGGTTGACAAATGCTGAAAGAAAACTGATAGAAGAAGCTTTTCTAGATGGTATTCTTAAATGTATTTGTTGTACATCAACATTGGCAGCTGGTGTAAATCTTCCAGCCCAAAGAGTAAAATTAAACAATTTATATTTTAGAACTTTAGGCCATAAGTGAAAACAAATTGTACAATTTTATTCTAAACCCCATTTGTGCCACTAACTTCAACATAGCACCTCTGAAATTCCAGTTCTTTGGTCCACTCAGTGTCGGCCTGATACACCAAAGGTCCATCGATCAGTTTTTTTAAGGGGCCCTACAATGGCCCACCAAAAATTGTGCCTAAAAATGGTTAAATATTTCGATAAATACTTTGCGGAGTCCCTACTTACTATATGGAATATGCCACGCAAATAAAAAAATTACAATACCCTAAAAAAAAAAACGGAGGGGCCCCGGCCTCATTTGCGGTCCAGCGGCCATGACCAGGATGATACTAGGCCCACCCAACATGTAATACTGCTCAGCTTTATTGAAATTAAAATTTTATTTTGTTAGGTCATAATCACATCACCATATGTTGGACGAGACTTTATGAAACAAAGCACATACAGACAAATGGTAGGACGTGCTGGTAGAGCTGGTCTGACAGAAAGTGGTGATAGTGTACTGTTGTTTCAAGAAAGCGATAAAGAAAAGGTTATTATGAATACATTATAATTTTATAAATGGTTTTTTTTATTTTTTTTTTTATTATTTTATACCTGTGCTTATTTTTTATGGAATTGATGATAAAATGTATCAGTATGCATTCATAATTGAGTTAAATTTTAGTATTGAATAAGTACATTCTCTTAATTATATATGACTATTAATATTTTATTTTTTAGATTAAAGTATTACTAGAAAGTGGTGTTGAAAATATTGACAGCTGCCTTGGCACAGAAGAAAGTGTAGTTTATTCAATGATATTAAGCTCTGTAAGTACAGGGTGTACGTCTAATCAACAACAATTAGTAGACCTGATGAAGCGTACACTTTTTATTCAACAAGCTGAGAAACGTAATGTTGAATGTACAGTTGCATCAGATCTAGTAGAATCATGTTTAGATAAATTAAAATCAATAAATGCATTTGATAAGCCGATCGAAGATAAATTAAAACTAACATCAATTGCAAAAGCTGCAGTGGCTGCCAACTTGGACATATTAGAAGCTCAAAAGTTATATACAGAATTATTGGAAGCCTCAAGTGCATTAATATTGACTAACAAACTTCATTTATTATACTTAGCTGTTCCTTACACAGAATGTATCACACTAGAACGTCAAAATGTTTTAGATATAGTAAGTATAGCAATAGAACATATTATATTATATTATATTCAAGCTGAGAATTATATTAGGTGAAGGCGACATCCGTACATTTCTCTCAATGAGTCTACAACCATCTGTATTATCGGCTTGATTTAAAAACACCCTTTTGCTCATGTCGACGGCCTATTTATTTTTTTGACTTGAATGGAGCAAGTGTTGAATGAGTGTAATAAAGATTTTTAACGTATGTTTTCTTATAGATGACAAATTTACAAGGAGACCAACAAGCATTGGCTGACCGATTGGGATTAAATGAATTATGTATATCACAATTCTTTAGTTATGGAAAAGTCAAAGTAAGAAGGTTTCTTTAATTAAAAAAAAAAATAAAAAACTTCATTCCAAATAGTTCCGTGATAAATATTTGTAACTTCTCTAATAACTTGGTTATGTTCAATAACACAATATCATATATATTATTTATTTTTATTAAGTTAAATTTTATGTTAAAACTATTAGAATGTATCTGAAAATATTTGGAATAAATTTCTCATGAGTTTGATTTTGAACGATTTGTGGAATAAAGAATCTATTTGGACAGTGTCTAAAACATACAATTTGCCAAGGGGAACAATACATTCATTCTTATCAAGGACTGCATCACATGCTTCTTCCATATTAAGATTTACTGAGGTGAATACTACATTTAACTACAACTAGGGTGCCCAGGATATTTTTTCAGGTTTAGTATGATATGATTTTACTCCCTAAAATCTAGGTTTTTTAGCCTTTTATTTTTCAGTTAATTTTATTGCATCAATAATTAAATTTGATGGGAATCTTTTGAATTATAATTGTGTAAAATAAATTCAATCATATTTAAGCTTACTTTTTCTTAATAACACATAAGTAGGGCTCGGGAGTTATATATTCTATAGTCATATTATTCCATAGGTTTACGATTTATAACAGACCAAGCTAAAAATCTTAGCTATTCAAAGGCCAGTTTAAAAATCGAAAATTGAAATTTCATATTTCGTCAATTTTAGGGTGAAAGTGCATATTTTTTGAGTTTCATATGTATATTATGTATATTTAATATTTTCTAAAAATAATTATATTGAATATATAACTCAATATTATTTAATGTAGGGAGGTATTTATTGTTATCGTTGCAATCAACTATTAATTTAACGACAACTGTGCGATGCGCATTTAATATCTATCACTAATATTCTGATTATGTACTATCTTTTCGAAACTATTTTTCAGTTCAATAAATTGTCAAAATGCCATATAGTTTTCAGCCATATTTTAAATATCATAAATTTATTTTTCCAAATTTTACATTTCTTTTAGTTCTATTTAATAACAGCATTAACAGTTTATTTGGAGTTCTGAATTTTCATGAACATTTATCAAACTTTTGCATATTCGACAATTACAATAAAAACAATATAACTAAAATTTACGTTTTAATGTTGAAGATTTTAGACTAAATATATTTATTTAACACCTCAAAGGGGCATATAAAAATGTATCGAAAAAAAAAAACATTTTATACAAATTTAAATTATAACCATTAGAACACAACCACCATCAATAGAATTTATTGTTATTTATTATTTCAATTAAAAACAAATCAAATTAATTATTTTTTAATGTTTGCGACATTTCACATCTCTATTTTCTGCACTAACTTTTCTATTTTGAGTGTACTTTTGCTTGTATTAAACCACTTTTAACATAGTTGTGACACAAAATGAAAATTGTATAATCTTTATTTTTATACATTTTTACAATTAACTATCCATCAATATTGATAACGGCGGGCCATAAAAAAATTAGTAGATTGTTTGACATGCCTTCCCCCAATGCCTACTGGTATTTTTATTTCAAAAGTATAGCTATAAATAGGGTTAGGTGCCACTCAACTAAAATATTTTATGCGATTGAAATTAAATCAGTTATACATTTTAGGCATTAAAAGATAAAAAATTGGATCATTTCCCAATGTTATTTCAAAATATTATTCCTAAACTTAACATAGGAATATTAGGAAGTTCATCAGATCTTGAATCATTAATGAGTTTGCCATCAGTGAGATTTGTAAGTATATGATCTTTTTATTACGGTTAAACGTGGTCAACTTGAAATTGTCGATACTTCGATATTTTTTCCCGGTCCCTAGAATTTCCTATAATCGTATAATTCTTGGATAACTTGAACCTTCAGTTTGAGCCGGTCTCTTCAATTTGAGTTAACCACATTCGACTGTATTATGGACATTTTTTTCATTAAATCAAATTAATTTAAGTATTTATTGTAGGGTAGAGCAACTCAACTGTATAAAGCGGGCTATAAAACATTGAATGATGTAGCTAAAGCAAATAAGAAAGAATTATGCAATGTTATTAATCATTTACCATTAAAAGTATCTCGTGAGATGATTGCTTCTGCTAAAGTGAGTTTTTTAACCGTAATTTTATTATTTTATTTACTTTTTTATATTTATTTTTTGTTATATAGCTTATGTTGTTGTCGGAAGCAGAAGCATTAGAAGAGTTAGCTGAAAGTTTGCGTGCAGATCTAAACCAATCCATGTCAAAAAATAAAGAAAATTCTTTATGGTTCTAAAAAGTTTTTCCTGATTTAATTGCTAAACCATTCCATCAAGTAGACTAGTTTTCTCTAGTCTACATATTAAAATCCACAATGATACTAATGATATTGATTAAGTCACAGTGAATTTTAAAGAAAACTTATTTTTGTATGTTTATTTTTGTTTAATTTTAGTTATCAGATTTAACAATTATTTATTTATTCAAAGAGATAAATTCTCTTTTAAAATATTTCTATGTTTATTGCTTAAATAAAATTTTTATTAATGATTTTTACCAAACGAGTTGTAACTTTATTACCATCTTATTTAACTACTATTTTTTTCAGTTAGATGAGTTATACACATTGAGCATTTCACCCCCATACATATTTAATGAAAGCTTTGCACAAATACATATTAGTTAAAAATAAATAACATAAATAATAAGTGCTAAGCACATCCAAGCACTCCCACCGTAAAATTGCATCAATGGTTATTACTTATTAGTAACATTGGGAATGCCTTAATCCGTCAATTTGTATGTATAAAAACAGATATTTGATATTTGTTTTCTCTCTCAGATCCACGAGGAACATAGATAAAACGCTTTCACCTAAAATTTTTTATTTTTATGTTTTTTGTGTAATCTTATAGTAAAATCAACTATTACAAAAACTATAGAGGATAATGTATCGATTTTATATTTAATTGTAAATAGACTTTGTAGTCAAATTTCAAAATAAACAAAAAAAATGTTGAACATTTAATTTACGTTTAAATTGTTTTGAGACAATAATAAACAAATCGGTATGTTATATCTTTAAAAAATATTATTATCTATCGTTTTTTTAATGGGCAATTGTACTCTAAGGTTACTTAAAAACATAAAAAAAAATGATTCTGCGTAAATGCATTTTGTCTTTGTTGCGAGTGGGCCAGAGAGTGAAAAGTTAAAACAAATAGTGTGCTGCTGACATATTCTCTTAAGTAATATTTGTATCTGCTTGTGTGTATCATAATATGCTTGTTCAATACAAGTCAGTTAACATCTACAATCATGATTTTGTTTCCAACTAAATGGAAGAAAATAGTGTTAACTGTTTGCAATAATCTCCTTAATATTATCATATTGCCAGTTCTTTCTTTTTGCAGATATCAAGCAGTAAGAAGTCTAATAGAAATGTCTCGAGTTCTATAATAAATTTTGTTCTGAAAATTATCAAAGAAAAATATACTTAATATTTTTGTACAAGTTTTATTTATTTATTTTGTTTTTTTTATATCGATATCATTCAGTTAAAATAGCCAAATAGACACTTAGTATAGAAAAGACAAAATAATATGGGTAATGTAACAATAAGGTTGAATAACTACAATTATTTACTTACATCTGTTCAGACAGGGGATTTGAGTGAAGAGACCATCCATTGATGGGACTTCGTGACATGTGGTGGTGGCGGTTAGTCTAGTTAGAGTAGATCACGACACCATGTTAATTTTAGACGCCTTCTGGGGTCACCAGGAATAATGGGAACAGATAGTTCCGAAATCAAGGGGTTGCGATGATTGTGGAGATTGGAGCATAGGCATGACTAGACTTCGTCAGCAGGGGCAGCCTAGCTAATGATCGGCAATACCTTTAGTAGTGAACCGAAAAAGGCCCAATACACCCAAAGCAGTATTTTTTTAAGTCTCCCCCCTCCACAATGAAATATTTATATAACTTTAAAAAAAGTCTAAATTATCTATTTACAATAATAATCTACAGTAACTTCAGAATATTATTCATCTACAGCCTTGGATTAGACCACCTAGCTACAAATCAAACATAATATAACAATAATATCAAAAATACCTACATGCGTAGGTACCGTACCGTCGTCGTTTGTCTCAAGTCTTTATAGTAGGTTTATCCGATTTCTGAAGTCAGGAAATCATTTAATCAATTTGACAATACATGTTAAATAAAGATATTATCTACCTAATTTTGTTGAACATATCTTTGTAAGTAAATGGAAATTATAACATACACACAAAAAAATCAAGTTTGCACCCTAGGCTGCCATCGTAGTCCGTAGACACGCCTATGGATTGGAGTGCATGTGTTTATTTTTTTTTTTATCCTGTATACAAAATTTTTACCAGAGGGAGTGTTTCGATTTTGACATATAGTATCTTATTTTTTAGCAAATTGGCTCAAGATAGTTCTTTAGAGGTCATTTTTCGATTTTCTCAATAGTTATATTGAATGCCATGGGATTTTGAAGCTTTTTGGAGTTATACAACAATATTTGAACCGCTCTATAATTATTATATGATAATTTTTAATTTAAAAATACATTTTTTCATAAAATAAATAAATACATTTTAGATTCTGAGTGGAACAATGAATGTATTGATTTTACAATGATGCGTGTTTGGTTTTTTTTTTTTTAATTTTTTTTTTTTTGTGCCTGAGTACACGATAATTTGGCGAAGTAATGCTTCTTTCAACTTCATTATCTTGTTCTATGGTAAAGTGAATATTGTTGGTGCATTGGGAGGTCAAAATTTAAAATTCCCAATAGTTTTCAAAAGCCCTGGGAAAAACAACATTAAAATTAAAGAAAAACGGGCATTTTTACGCATAATCGGTTTTCCACAAAATCGATTTTGGTTTTTAATGTAACTCTAAAACAAATGAACGTATATACATGAAATTTTCACCAGTTGTTTATATTTACATTTTTTATACACGATAAAATTTTCAAAATATTTTAATTTGTTTTGAACTGTTTAGGAACATTTTCTGTTTCCAATTTTATTAGTCTTTTTTTCTATGAATGTAAATAAAACTTTATTTGTTGGGTAAAAAAGCTTGAAAATTTAATGCAAGGTTATACTGTTACAATAGCAGTTGAAAAATATTAAAAATACATATTCACAATTTTTTTTTATAAGCTTTTAAAGTTCGAATTTTGACAGTATTTATCAAATTTAAAATTTAATAATTATTTTGTTGTCAAAAATGTATAAAATGTTCAACTTTTATAGCTAAGTATTGATAATTTAGGTAAATTTATCGCTGCCACGTTAAGGTAGACCAAATAACACTAGGATGGTTTAATTTAAACAAGTTTTAGTAAATATTTGTATACAAATAACAAATAAATTAAATCATTAATCTTTTACTTCGGCTATAACTTATTCGAATATATAATTAAATAGAACTTCACATACCTACAACCTACCAATTATAATAATATACCAGAACCACATAACCTAATAAATGAAAACATAGTAACCCATTTATAAGTATAAATATTTGATTTTTATTGCAATATGTTATGATATATTACAAGTAACAGAAAAGTTTTCAAATAATTTAATTTTATGAATAATACTTTATAAATAACAAATTAATAATACAATATAATGAGCATGAACATGCAACAAATATTATTATATACCTATTATCTCTGAAATTAATATAATATTTACTATGTGTTATAAAATAAAAAACTCAATAGAATAAATATTTTACTGTATAGGAATGACGGAAAGGAAATTATAATTACAAATTATTTTGCGGGTGATACGGGTTTTTTCAGTGGAGTCTGTTTAAGTTGAAGAATGATAGATCTCATACGTGTTACATCTTTACTAGCACGACTCGATTTGGGGTTAAAATCGCAGAGTTTTGAGATGCGGTCCCATTCAGTACCTGGCTCAATTTCATCAGATTCAGCAACAAATTGTTTCTCTGCATTTCTAGACAAAAAATTAAACAAATTATAATATTACTATAGATAATAAAAAAAATTCAATTTATTTTATAATTGGAAATAGTCATCATCAATCTATTTAATCTAAACTGTACTACTTACATTGCAGATTCTCTATTCCAATGAAGCATTTAAAGAAAATATATTTATAATATAATATAATTTAACATAATAGTGTATTTTAAAATATAAGTTTATATTACCGATTAACATCTTTAGTTTTTGCAATTTGTTCCTTGTGAATCTTGTACCATTCTTCCAATTCACTTTTAGCGACGAGCCGTAATTCTTCTTTTTTTTTTTCTTCATCAGCATCTAATCACATGTTCACAAAATAAATTAAGTAAGAAGCCACACAATTATTAATCAATATAATATAATACCTTTTTCTTCTAATCGAGTCTTCTGTTCTTCTCGCCATTTTTTAATCTTTTCTGGTTCTTCCCTCTCAATTTTAGGAGCAATTATTGGCGATGGTGTGTCTGAAGAAAAAAAGAAAAAGAGATAGTTAAAAGTCACATAAACTATTAAAACATATTATATTTTTAACATTTATTATCATAGCCTAAAAACGATAATTTACTCACAAACTTTTTTTGGTGAAACCAATTTTTTTTCTGCACAGACATGTACAAAATATAGAAAAACTATTTTTTAGATTCTACTGATAATTTATTTTAGAATGATGAGTATTTTTTTATTTTAAGGCACTTTTCCTAGTAGAAAAAATGCTCTTATCATCAAATTTAACGGAAGGTTGTTGGCAGAAAATTTGATCTAGCTTGTATTTTGATGGGTCAAAAATTGAAATTTCTCAGTACTTTTTAGGATAAAAAAAGTTTTAGTTGTTTGCTAACTACAGTTACCACAAAGTTAGATAGTCTCTGTTCAGAAACGTCAATCATAGTGACCAAATTAATGGCTAGGTACAATCAACACCTTGCCTACTTTTTGAATGTAAAATATATAATCATAATTCATTAGTAGGGCTCTTAAGTATGTTATGTATTATACACTTAATATCACAATTTTTTTTTTAAAATATGCATTTATGTACCAAAAATGGCCAAAATAATAAAATACATTATTTAAAAAAATATTAATTTGATTTGTTGTTAGTACAATATAATACATATTTATTACTATATAATTATGAATTGTTACATTTTTTTTTAGTTACAAATTAGTGAAATATGTTTTACAGTAAAATTTTGAAAAATTAATATTTTTAATCACACATTCATAAAATATATTTTGTTCTTACTTCGCAAACAATACAATCAACTATTAAAAATATGCAAATGCATACAAATCCAACCCCTACTCATAAGCAATAAGTATCTTGAAATTAAAATCACATGAGTATTATTGAATTTGAATGATTAACAAAAAAATATATTAGGGATTAACTTTGAACTAAAAGAAAATGTACAATTAAAACAGTTCTTTAAAATAAAACCAAATAATATATTCTCTACATTAAATGTTTGTAATTCGTTTTTGATTAATTAATTTTTAATGTGATTAAGCTACTCAATTACATTTTAATTTAAACTACATAATAATACAAATATATTCATTAGAATAATAGGCTCCTTTTAAATCAAATTATAAATATTCGAAAAAATAATTTTAACTTAATGTAGTTAACCAAAATTAATTTATATCCATACATGTTAATGTGTAAAATTAATTTTACTTACCATCATCACTATTTGTAACTGTAAAACCATTTGTTAATCCATTTTCTAGGTCAAAGGAAAAAAACAAAACAATAATAAAACAATACTGCAAATAATAATGGTAGAAAAGCATTACAGAAATTTACCTAACTAGACTTCAACTTAAAAAGGTGCTTAGGGTTGTATTAAATAATACAAATTATTAATTAAAAATAAAATATAATAAATGCCTAGGTATATCAATTTAGATTAATCTTAAAGGATAATTTATAACTATGGTGTTCTATTAACCCAAAGCTATCTAGTTGTGCCAATGATATTATATTATTTTTTAAAATCAATAATGGCTCAAATATGTATTTAATTTAATTTATATTTTAAATCTACGACAATGATTATTAAAAAGAAACATTTAAAAAATTTCAAGAATTTTTATAGTAAAAATTGTTCAACCATTTTAACCAATATTATGCCTAATGTATGTTTTTCTATTCTACAAATAAGATTTTATTACATATAAATAGATCAATAGATATCAAATATTTAATTAAAAATATAGCTTTTAAATATTTTAATATTATTCATCTTTTTATTAATACTCAACTTAAAGTCATACAACTTATGAGATTATAGTCACATTATAACAGACAATTAGTTTTTACTAGATATGCATGGACTTCTATCGCTATTAATATTATGTGCTAAAAGTTTTAGTTTTTGATTTAATTTCAAGGATATAAATTTTTTTAAATATATACTATAAAGAAACTATCATATTTTAATTTCATAAAGGTTGTTATAAGTTATAACCTAAGAAATGTCAATATTAATAGTTTAAAAAAATAGCTCAAAAGACATAATTTGCTTAACTGTGGTATGTTTTATTTGAATGAACTTTAAATCTGACAACTCACCAATCACAGGGTTAGTTAACTGGTTTTCTGCGCTATCAATTATTTCAAAGCTGCTTCCTGAACCTAATTGTACATACAATTCATAACATGCAGAAAAAAAAATAAAAAAGTATGAATAAAAAGCTTCACAAAGCAGGCAAGTGATAACTATAATAACTGTATTCTGCTAGTCAAAATTACTAGCTGTTACCGTTAGATAGTGTTTGGGTGACACCGATCGGTACGTTGGGTGTGCCGAGATCATCTTCCAAGCCTGCCAATTGAGTCTGTTCGCGAGCTAAAAATTCTGCAGCTGGATCGACGTCACCATCATCAAAATTGTCACCAAAGTTGTCCATCACTTCTATGACTGTACTCAAAAACAAACAGACAATTATTTATCATGAGCTGTGTACCCACGTAACGTTTAGCAACAATAAA
Source organism: Macrosiphum rosae (assembly GCA_016617965.1). NCBI lineage: Eukaryota > Metazoa > Arthropoda > Insecta > Hemiptera > Aphididae > Macrosiphum > Macrosiphum rosae. The sequence goes on from WHPZ01588572.1 coordinate 102,525, forward strand.
TAGTTGTTAGAAAAATGATGCAAGGGCCGAACCGACAGAACCGTCACAGTATTTAGAGATAAGATAACGACGACCAATGTACCATAATAAAATCTCGAATAAAAGGCGTATTTCGATATTGAATTCCCCTGTCGAGTCAACGATGACGTGTAAAAATAGTTGCAGACTTACGTTCCGAAATTCGTCCTTCGTTCGAATCGAGAGGTTTAGAGCTGAGAAACTGTTTGCAGTTATGTGTGTGGAAAACCTTTTGACAAACAGCAGGGAAAAAAAAAACAGAGAGCTGGTTAGAAGACTATTAATTGGGGCCGGGACTCTAATGGTTCGATGAGAAAATTAAATGCGAGTGTCGGGCGGGCAGACTATAGTGACAACAGACCACGGAGTGTGGCAGAGGCACGGGGCATAGGCAGTGGATCAGTGAACACTGGGTAGTGGGCAGGAGGCAGCAAGATTATAGACGAGTAGCTGATTGGCGATTGCTGATATTACCAAACAATATTATTATACGTCACGATAAAATTACGTACGGTGGCAACGGACTGAAATGTCGTCGGGTCTTGCGCATATTACTGTGTATTATTGTACATAAATTAATCAAGACAACCAATGGAAAGCGGTAAACTAGGTACTGACGGCCGGCGGGGTGATGGACATGCGTATCATCAAATTGCCATCATACCATGTTATTTTATCGTGGAATAATGTACGTCATCGTCATGAGCCTTAATATTATACCAAATGCATGCCACAGAACAATACGGATGAATAATATAAATTGTATCCGTTATAGTAGATGGTATTAATTGGTATTAATACCAATAGTACCACTATTGTCCTATGTTACCGTACCAACCATTTCCGAATTCTTGTATTTTTTCCATGATATTAATTTTTTTGAATTTTTTTGGTAAAAAATGTTAAAAATATAATGTATTAATATATTTTAATATGGCGCTAAGTTACAATTACATTAACACTATGTATTCTCGTATTATTTTAGGGAATAATTTTCAAATCTCTGCTAAAAAGACTATTAAAACAATAGATGATAAATGATAATACCTACTTGACTAAAATTAAAATGTATAAAAGTGAAAGTAACCTAATAACCCTGTTGATTTTTGTTCAAATTGAATGGCTCTGGAAATAATTAGAAATTTACATAATATATAAGCTATTTTCTTTGAAATAAACATTTTATTGTAAATAAATCGAAAAAAAATAAATTTAATGTTAGTACCTATAAATTATGACTTTAAAGCTTATAAAATATTTAATATTCGATTTTGATTATGTTGATTATAAACACTTTTTTCTGTCATTTGAAGGACCTAATTTATTATAAATGTCCTTAAGATCATTTTTTTGGAGTTGATCTACTCTGTTCTTTACTTCTTTTATCTTTAAAACTTAAGATATAATTATTCATAACCGTTGTCCGTTACCATATGTAATTTCTTCTTTTTGTAATTGTTGCTTTACTACTCCTATAGTTAGGCACCTATAGTTCTTTATGATTCGACATCACTCTATATTTTGTATTTTTTCCACAGAGATCGTTTATAAGTGCTGGGCTTGTATAAAATCTGTCCATATACATCGTATGTACCTTTGTTACAATACTTTTCTAAAAAGTAAAAGGTTAGAGGATCTCACAGTATTATTATTTATTATATATATAGGTATAGGTACTTAAGTACCTACCTATATATAATTTAATTCCGTATTTATGTAGTTTATTTTTCATATAAACCTACTCTAAAACGTATACGACCTCTAAATTTAGACACATACCTTCGTCAATGGTGACATTTTGACTAGGTTGATATGACTCAACTGTTTTTTTATTTATCAAATATATATATATATATATATATAAAGACAAATTTTAAATAAGCTATCATGATTTTTTCTACCTTTCAGGAATTACCATAGGTAATTTACATTATTGTTAAGATGCAACATTGAAAAACTCTATAGTTATGAAAAACGGTCTTTAGTCATAAGCTTTGACACATTCGTGCTGTGAATAAATGCATTTTTTAACGAAAAGCCTTTATAATATGATGTGTGGTGTCGGTATTATACACATATGAAGAATAAGTGAAAAAACTATACATTTCACTATCGTACTCAGACTTGCTGTGAAAGTGTTAAAACAGATATTATATAGGTATACAATAACAAGACACCTATAATAGTGTTAACGGATTGTATAATTTAATTATTTACACAAAAATAAAAAAATAAATGTTTAAGAAATATGCACATAATAATATATATTACCTACATGGTATATACACATATGTATTTTTAATATTTTTAATATTTTTAACTGCTATCTATTATACAGAATTATGAGTACTTTATAAATTATATATTACATTTTCAAGCTTTTTGACCCAACGAATATAATGTTATTGACATTTATAGAATAAAAAACAAAAAAAAACTTTCAAATTTTAAATGTCTATAAATAACTCAACAAGTCAAAATATTTTGAAAATGTTATCATATTTAGAAAATGATAATATAAACATTTGATGAAAATATCAAGTACCCACGGACAAGTAATAAATACTTGGCTAAGTATATAACCTATTAGGTGTCAAACAGTGGCGTAATTGAGAATGTTTCATGGATGGCGGGGGAAGGGGGGATATAAAAATAAATTTGTATAATTGTGGGGGGAAAACCTCTTTAATCCTTATCTTTGTTGTAATTAATAAATACGGTTCGTGGGTACTGGGTAGGTATATGAAACTTTTAGAATATATTATAATTGTATCTTACACACAAGCAATGACATTTTCAAATAACATTTCTTTTGGCAAAAATGAATTTAACCTACTGTTGTACTAATGTCTTATGAATAATAGTAAAATAAATAACCTCAATCACAATCATGTAATCAAATATAATTAATAATATTAGAGGCTGACAGACCGTCTTCATTCAGAATCGTTTTTCGAATAGAATTTTAATTATATCATTGAATTCAAATTTTTTGTCCGGGTGGAAAGTTCCTTTCTAGTGCCTCTACGGCTAATGGGTGTATCCTTACAGGACACTGTATATTTATTGTTACACATACTTCGTGAATACCCGGCGTATTGTATAGGCAAAATAGGTACATTATTGAAGTGTTCAATATTGTAAGTAGTAACATTTTAACTTATCGGCCTTATACAGTATACTCTGTTCTATTCTCCGTTCAGGGACTGAAAGTGGTTGCATACAAACCATAACCGGTTATACCCCGCCTCCACCACTGAATTCTACACTCTTGGGTACCTGCAGTTGCGTGCGCAAAGTAACCATATTCAGTGTAAGTATAAGTATGAGTATAAGTAATAAGTATGAAATACAATATGTAGGTATGTTTCAAATTTCAATAGTGTGTACTGCACAGTCAAATAAAAGAATATCCAAGCATTCCATCAATATTTTTTGAATTAAAACAAAATATACCAAATGCCATCATATTAATTCCAAAATACTTGGTATTTAAATGTCAACTAGAGCTAAGAATAGACAATTTTTTTATATAATCAGGACTAGTGTAGAGTATACCGTCTACTCTACACTACTTTTCTAGCTCTAGTAGACGTATTCACTATAGTGTATCGTTTTTTAGAATAACTTTAGGTATTATATACAAATATATAATGTAAAGGAATTAAATTGACGCAGACTTCAATTACTTCAGTTGTTGATTGATAGCAGAGTGACCACTACAGTTTTTTTTTACATTAAAAGTTAAAAAAACTGGGGAGTGGGGAACATAAACGATTTCAAAAATCAATTTATTTTTAATATGTGAATAAATGACACACTGATAATGATGAAATAAACAAATTATGACCATTGTATTTACTTTTTATGTTAAAGATACTTATTATTTATAAATCGTTATTTTTTGAGTAGGTATTCCATTTTATTTAAATGTCTCCAAAAACAAAAATTAAATAGATTGATAAAAGAAAAAACATTGGGAGGAGAACGCGGGTGTCCGCAGGCAAATGTATTTTAAAAAGTCGAAAAAATAAATATATATATATATATCAGGGTTGGAGGCAGGGACGGATCCAGAAGGGGTCCTAATTCCTATGTACTTTATAATTCTACAGATCCTAGAAAAATGTATTATTGTTCCTTTATTCAAAACAGGCGATAAGAAAATCTGTGACAACTATAGACCTATTTCACTTTCACTATCTATTAGTAAAATATTTGGGAATATTTAAAAAAACCTTTATACGATTTTTTAATAAAAAATAAATTTATTTCAAAAAACAATATGGTTTTCAGTCAGGAAAACCAACAATTGACGCTTTAGTCCAAGCAGATAAATATATTAGGGAAAATTTAGATAATAATAATAAAGCAATGGGCATTTTTTTTGATCTGAAAAAGCATTCGATTCGGTAAACCATAATATTTTAATCAGTAAGCTTGAATATGCTGGTGTTTGCGGTAAAGCGCTAATCTATTTTCATCTTTTATGGTTGGAAGATATCAAGCTGAGTGGATAACGATTTAAGTAACTTTTTACCATTTAACTATGGAATCCCACAAGGTACAGTGTTAGGACCTCTATTTTTTATAATTTATACAAATGGTGTATTTGGTTTAAATTTAAACTCTAAAATAATTAGTTTTGTTGATGATACCTTAATTTTGGTTAGCGGTACCTCAAATAATGTAGTTAAAATACTGGCTACACGCACCTTGGAAACAATTGTTATATGTCATTAGATTCTTGTAAATGTGATAAACTTGAACATGTTGACTCAATTAAATACCTTGGGGTGATTTTTGATAGAAACTTGAGGTAGACTGCACATATAAATCATGTTGTTAGTATGATACAAAAGCTGTTTTATAAATTCAAATTGTTAAAAGATATCCTCAACACCAAGACCTTGCATACAGTCTATTTAGCACTAGTACAATCCATTATTAACTACGGTATAATTGTTTGGGGAAACGCATCTAAGTTTGCTTTAAATCCGCTTATTATTACATTAAACTCGCTGTTGAGATTTATACTATTAAAACCGCATGATTTTTATGTAGATGACCTTTACAAGACATTAAATTTAAGAAACTTAAATGGCTTGTATATATGGAATATAGTTAATTATATTTTTAACATAGATCTAAAATAATATTACCCATCACATAGCTATCAAACATGCATGGAACAAACTGTAAATCTGAATATCCCAGTAACCAATAAAGAATTTGGTAGAAAAATGGTTTTTTATGTTGGTATTCGTTTATGTATTAAGCTTAACATCAATTTAAAATCATATAAAAATTAATATCATTATAAAATTTTTTTAAAACATCTAAATTTTAACTATGATACATTATAAAAAAAAAAAAAAAATACTTTTAGTTGTATTCCTTTCATTATATTACTCTATAATATGAAATGTTTATATTTATACCTATGTAATATGTAAATAATAATAGAATATTATATGTATATTTAAATAATTTATGTAATATAATTGTTTTGTATTGAACTTACTGCACCCACCACATGCTAAGCTTTTGGGGCGGCGTCATTAATTGTTTTATTTTAGTCTATGTTATCTTTTTGTAAAATATTATATTGACAATAAACTATTATTTTTATTATTATAATGCAAATGACACCATGTGGTCAGTATTTTAAAAGTGCATAAAATAAATGAAAAAAATTAACTGTAGAGGGTTGGAGGCAGCCGCCAGCAATTAAAAATAGAAAATCAATATTAAATCTAAAACTTTTATTTAAATAAGTCACTTTAAATAATTTCACATTTTATACTTATTAACTTAATTACCAATATATATTTTTTTTATTAAATTATCATTAATATAAACAATAATATTAATAATATTTTATTCACATAGTTCTAACATGGATTGTACAGACATTGGAGCAAAATTTATTCCATCTTGGCAAACAAATAAAACTCCACGGTCAATAAATGCTTGAAGCCTTGCTCCACATCTATATACTTGTTTAGCTTCTCTAAAACGACCAGAAATAGGCATCCATAAAATACCCCGTTCCTCACAACGCTTTTGTACTAATTCTTTAAAGCCATGCGGCATTTGTGATGCAGTACGTACAGCTTCAGCAAGACCACCCTAAAAATAAATAATGTAAAGTACATATCAAAATTCTTAAAATTATATTGATAATAAGTTATAACTAAATAATTTTTTGATGTTTGCCTATCTAATAATATAAACTATTTACGTGAATTGTAGGTGGTGGAGGTGGTTGTGGCATAGAAGGTCCTCCAACTGCTCGGCTCATTATATCTAAAGCAGAATGAAACCTCCCTTTAATAGTTGGATGTTCAACAATAACAGGAGGCATTAAAGACTTCCATCCGGTATACCAGTTACTTATTTGTTCATGGTTGGGATTCATATTTATCCACATAGTAAGGGTTTTAAGCCAATTTGGAAAAAAATGCTGGTCTAACAATTCCACTAATGTGGGTAATGGTAATACATCTGACCACGCATTTACCCAATTCCAATTGTCTAAATAAAAATAAATATTTTTTAAAATTTCATTATTTCAATGATTTTTTTTAAAATTATAAAAGTTACCTAATTGTTGATGATGTGGGTTGATAACAAAAGTATGCAGTGCAGCTTGTAATTTAGGAACAATATTTTTAATTAGAAAAGCGTCCATGTAGCCTTGCTGGAATACCTTTAACCATGGTTGAAGCATCAACTTAGCAGAGTTGTCAGATGGATGCCAGGCATTTAATGCTACACTTAATTTTTGTCTCAGTGTAGGATAAACAATTGTTTCGAAATGTTTACCTATTTATGTTAAAAATTAAATAATAATTTCGTTTTAAATTCTTAATCTAGATAATCATTAATATTGAACTTGACTCACTTAAATATGGCAGCCAAGGGTGAATCCACAAATGGATTGGTACAATATCAGTCAATGGATCCCATTGTTCAACTTCCAACTGTATTTGTGGTAAAATCATATTTTCAAGAACATGATTAATTATGTCTGATGGTATCAATTCAGATGATTGTTCAATAAGTTTCAACATACTGTTACAATCTCGACAATTCCACTGCCTAAATAAAAAATTCAGAAACCATTACATTACATAGATCATAGAAGATAATTTTGACTTTAATATAATAGTGAGATCACAACCTAACATTTTTAGAGGGCCACTTTAGGAATTCAAGAAGTTTTTTGGCTCCATAAAAGTTGAATGTACATGTTAATCAAAAAAAGAAGGAAAGGGAACATTAAAAAATGAAAAAAAAAAATTTTGCAGGCCGTCATTTGGTGACCCCTAATCACTAACCAATTTAGAGTATTGAGAAAAAAATAATTTATCTTTTAACCAATATTATAATTACCTGCATGCTTTTTGAACTTGAGGTACCCATTCTTGCCAAATTAATGTTTGAAATTCATCACTTGACTGAAAACCAACAGCACATGGCTCATTTAAAGTTAATAATTCTTTCCATTTATTAAGTTCTTTGAAAGGCATAGTTGGATCTTGTAATGGGTCCCATGTAGATAGCATTTCTTTAATCAATATTTGAGAAACTGATAAAGCAAAAACTGATCCACCATTCAACCGATAATCTGGGTAGTAATTTTCCTAAACAGTAAAAGACTCAACTGAGCATCATCTTAAAGATAATATTTGCATAACATACTTTCATTTCTGTGCAAAGTTGTATAGCTCGGCTACTATCCAACATTTTTTTTTTTAATGCATCATTTATAGATTCCATTATAGTTATCATTTTCTCAAGAGATTCAATTGAATTATTTTTTTCACTTATATTTTCTCCTAATTTTTTAGATTCTTGTTCAATGACAATAAGCCGATCCTCTGAATTACAAAGTTCTTGATTATTAGTAACAATATTCTATAATAATAACAAAATTAAATGTTTCTATCATATTAAAATAAAATAAATTATCGTATGAAATGATGAAATGTTGTATACTTGTTCAGCTATTTCAACTAATAGGTTAAGATTGTGTAATAATTCGGGTAGATCAAAATTTGAGTATTTTTTATCTTTTCGAATTTCCCACTGATCTATTGGTTTTTTAACACCTGATATAGCATGATATCCAGATAAAATTCTTTGTTCTGGGCCAGTCATATCAATTACTTTTACTCTACTTAGTTCACTGAAAAATTAAAATAATTTTTATAATTGTATAACTTATGATGTACATATTATGATTTGTTAATAATTAATATCAATATATATAAATATATAATTAGGTTGACTTAAAAGTGCATTAATTGTACTTGAATTCTCGTTTTCTTTGTCCTGGTTGTTTGCTTTCTTCAATTACTTCCTCAGCAGTTTTATAATTATATTGAAGTTTTTCGGCTTTACGTGCTTTTCTCCAACCACTTACAAGTACTTTGTTATCTTTTGATTTCTCTGCTATTTTTTCTATTTTCATTGGTTTAGTTTTAGATTCCGGACCATATGCACCTAAAAATAAGATGATTGACTGTTAGGCTAAAATACGCATATTAATTTAAAAGTATTTATTACCAATCGCTCCTCTTCCTTTTCTTAAATTTGCTTCAATTGGAGCCAGAATACCTTGAAGTTTTTTTCCTAAACCTTGACCTGGTTGGTAACCCATCTATAAAATATGAAATGATAAGTTAGATTTTGATTTATAAATAAAATATTTATAAATTACCCCGAGCAACAATTTTGCTCCAATTCCTTTTGTATGTTTTTCCCAATCTCCTAATCCTTTGTCTATTAGTCTTGAGTTTACTTGAGATCGTTTCTTTCGTAATCCTGCCACTTCTTGATCAATATCAAAACTAAATGCTGGCTTTTCTTCATCACTGTAATAATATGTTCATAAAAATATTAATTAAACATGAATATATACTTAATGTTTATCTATCAAACCTAGATGCAGAAATATTATCTTCCAAATTGTGCAACTCGTTGACTTTTTTTTCTTCAGTTTTAATTTCTTTTTTATCTTTGCCAGCCTGTTGAACTCCTCCAGCAACAAATGAAACGGGAGCAGTGTAGTTTTGCTTATATTTCTTATCTTTGTTTCTACGGCCCCCAAAACCTGAAGGTTCATCGTCACTATCATTACCTTCTTCATCGGCCCAAATTCCTAAAAATAAATATATAATTTAATACAAATACAATTTCTATGGGGTTTATAGGTATTTATCAGTGAAATACCGTAATTTTACAACAGAATTTTTTTTAAATTTTAGTTGCAATGTTTGAAAAAAATTTTATTTATAAAAATTATACATAGGTAATATACATAAAAAATATTAGAATCAATGCAGTTTTTATATAAGTATATCGTGTAATTTCTTGGAATTGTCTTCTAGTAGGTACCTCTAAGGCTCTAAATACTGGATACTCTTGGTGGCAGAAATATTTATTTACATTAATCATTTACTAAATTAAATTAAATATTTTAACTATACGCTAGATATTTATTGCTACTTATTAGTTATAACTTATAACTGTAGATAATTAATAGGATATTATACCGTAAATTGCTTGATTTTTAGTTAGTCGTCTTTGGGGTCTGTTCATATTAAATTCATTGTCCAAATCAAAATCAGTAATTTCAAATTTTTCCATTTCGTCGTCAGACATTTTTAATAGAATAGGTTTTTACTTTTTAGCTTTAAGTGTAATAAACAAATATTGACGTTACTATTTCAAATGATAATTTACAATAGGTATATTGAATATTATTATAATAATTTTATAATTTTTTCAAATTTTTGCTATTTCATTATGAGCATAGTCGGCACTCGTCACTGATCATCGGTCCCAATCACGATTTAAGATAGTACTATCTGTTATATCAGTTATAATTTGTTATCATTTTTAATCACTTGTCTTTAACAAGTTAAAGAGTGGAAGTAACGAACGATATTATAGTAACGAACATCATATTATTATATCTTTAATCGTGGTTACCACTCGGTCTCGAGTCTTGAAGTCATAAATCAATAATCATAATATTGAAACTTCATTGTACATTGCTTCTAAATAGGTATTAGTGCTTATATTTTTACAGTAACATTTTAAATACCAAAATAGTAAAATCCGAAATATTTCAAAATAAACGAAAATGGGATTGTTAAAACCAGGAATAAAATCTCGAATGGAGTCAGTCACCGAGTTTGTAAAAACTTCTTACCATATCGCCTTTATTCCATTTGTTATATACATGGGTATGTTGTTTTTATAGTACAAATCATTACATTTTTAACTATAATATGGATTCAACTATTGTCTTGATGTTTCATTAAGTTTTATAGTACCCCTTATTGTTCAATGTTAAGGAGAATAAAAATAAAAATATAGGATTTTAAGATAAGGTTAAAATATAGGTAGTTATTTTTTTTTCAAAACGATATAACAAATTTGAATTACTTACTATTCTTAGGTAAATGGCTAATGGATTCCTATCTACCTTAATATTATAATATATTTTCATTAATATATTAATATTATGTTTGTTACCACCTATCACATTTATAAATCTGTACCACAGAAGTCACAACTAACACAAGTCCATTTTTTGAAATTTTGAGTTAGTTATATAATCAGAATATGCTTTTTGTAATCTTTCTAATGGTATCCAAATGTAAGTCCTATATACAATAAATGCATAGATAGCAAGAAGTATATTAACTTAAGTCCTAAACTATGATAGGAGTATAGAAACGTATGTCCAGTGTAGGAAAATAATACAAAATAATATTTTTGAAGCTTACAATTGTAAGTCCATTGCAACATATATTTTTGATTTGTCTCTCCTGTAAAATCTGCTTTTTGTGACTTGCGTTAGTTGATTTCTGTGGTACAGAAAATAATAGAAATAAATATATAATTAAGGTACTTATTGTTATGACATTTTAAAGGTTTCCAAAAAGGACCAGAAGTTGGCGGCCCTTCATTTGGACTTTTAAGGTAATATTTTTTAAAATTATTAATTAGATCATTTCTTTATATTTTATTTCATTAGTTATCAAAATATTGTATTTTATGTTTAATAATATTAATAATAATTTTTTTTATAAAATATTTATTTCTAGTCTCCTGTGGCAGTAAATTAGAAAAAAAAATCTTCATCTCCGTCAAGACACATTTATGTATTATTTTAGAACAATAATAATTTATTCATGAATTTGTGTTTTATATTAACTAGTTAAATAGTATGCTGTTTAAGCTTAATATTGTAAAATAAATTTGTTATAATGTGATTAGTGTATTATTTAATAATTTTTCTTTTATTGATTGTAAATGTAAGCTTGTAACCTAACTAATTTAGGATGTACTTACTTACTGTATCTATTCTCCTGGCACATTAAGAACACAGTTCGACATCTAAAACTGGTTTTTACCAATGTTATCAAGCATAGAAAGTCCTATTATAATTAATATTTATTGAAAATCTCAAGTACAATACAAGTAATAATTAATTCGGAATTTATTATAGGTAAATGTTTTTTTTTAATACCATAGATATGTATAATATGTCATACCCAGACTGACATACCGTCTCC
>WHPZ01588582.1:0-15901 GCA_016617965.1 Macrosiphum rosae
TGGAGAAAAACACACAAGTAAAATAAGAATAAACCCCAAAAATTCAAAAAAGGCGCTTTTTATTGGTCGGGCATCCTTATCTTAACGACCGTGGTCGGGCATCCTTATCTTAACGACCATGGTCGGGCATCCTTATCTTAACGACCATGGTCGGGAGTTCCTTATCTTAACGACCATGGTCGGGAGTTCCTTATCTTACCGACCATGGTCGGGCGTATAGACACAGCGTATTTTTATTAGTACCTATTAGTTTATTTTATAAGAATATCTGAACAATCTGTGCCATTAGCATTAAACGAATTGGATAAATATTTCACCAAATAAAAATTATTTTAGGTAGGTACCTAGGTGATATGTGTTATTTATTTAAACTCAATTTAATATATATATATTTAGCTTTCCTCGGGGCTTTCCCTTTCATAAAAAAGTATTTTGGATTCACCAAATGATAATGCACATTTTAATGAGAACTTTAGCCCGTCGCTGGTGTCAAAATCAATTGTTAACTGTTTACAATGTAATTTTGTATGGTGTTACAACAGTTTTAGATCCTCCAATATTTTTATTTTTACTGATGAATAAAAAACTCAAACTTATGTACTTGCGGGCTCACGTGTTTAACGTCCTAGTTCCGATATATTTTTTTCTATTACTGTCTCGTTTTTTGTTTACGCCAGTATTGCGACAGCTATATAACAATTATTGCTATATAAAAATCTCAATAGTCTTAAGATTTCAAATAATTCTAACATGATCTTATAGATATACTAAAAAATATCTTATTATTTTATTTTATTTAATTTCTAAATTCTGTATGGATAAATATTAAATATTTATATCATATCCAATTAATTGTATTGGTAGGTACCAATTGTTAATAAATTTACACTTTTTGACATTTATGTTTAATCATAAACGGTAATTGGTATCCACTTGTTGAGGCAGTTTCAGTTCAAATTTAACTCTGCTCCCTGCTACTGCAGGTAATACTTATATTAGGTTATATAATGTGATAACTAAAATGATAAAACTAAATGCCAGGTCCAAAAACACAGGACAAAAAAAAAACCAAACATAAACTCAACTTTTCCCAACGACCAACACATATGAACACAAACGGAACAATCTAAATTTATTTTGTCATGGTTCAACCACAGATTATGTGAAAATATTAATACTATTTTCATATAATCCGCGGTTCAATGGTTGATTTTAGATTTTGATGGAATCTTGAGCCTTGGCCAAAATTTTTTATAAAATTATAAACTCAAATAAGTAAAACATACAGCGCTCGTGAGTAAAATTGGAACTAAATCTGGCTCACTAAGAGGACAACTGATAAGGACCAGTCTTCAAACCTTATACTCTAAGGTCATGGTCTATACTATAATGTTATTTAAATTACCTAATCGGTGTCTAGTAATTTTTTTACAATTGTTATTTTATTTGTATTGTTTTTTTTAATTTATCATAAGCAAGATCATACAAAATTATGTTTTTTTTTTTTTATTTAAATGCATATCAACTTAAATTTTAATGATTACTGAACTATAGAAATAATTCATAGAATAACATATTCTATGAACATTTTTTTTATTTAGTTTGGGACATAATAATATTTAATATTTATATTATTTCAGATGTCAATGGATGATCAATTAATTGATAATATTTGGCTGTTGTTGAAAAATGCTATTCAAGAAATTCAAAAGAAAAACAATTCTGGTCTTAGTTTTGAAGAACTGTACAGAAATGCCTATACCATGGTATTGTTGAAACATGGTGAGAAATTGTATGCTGGCATGAAGGAAGCTGTAATAAACCATTTAGAAAATAAGGTAAAATTATTCAAAAATAACATATCACATATAAAAAGGTATTATACCTAATCAAATTTATAATACAATTATTATTTTTAGGTCAGAGAAGATGTTCTAAAGGCATTAAATAATAATTTTTTACAAGTTTTAAATGTTGCTTGGAATGACCATCAAACTTCTATGGTGATGATACGTGACATATTGATGTACATGGACCGAGTGTATGTTAAGCATAATGAAGTTGACAATGTTTATAATTTGGGTCTTGTTTTGTTTCGTGATCTAGTAAGTTATACAAATTTAAATTAATATTAATATTATTATCTAAAAAGATTAAAAAAAAAAATACTATACATTATTTATAATTTGAATACTTTACTACACGTCTACACTACATTTATGTTAAGAAGGTTCCTCAGCAGTGACCAGTTTTAATCTGACTATCAATATTGTGACCTGACCCCTTCCTTTTGTCTTCCCTACTGCGTCAACTATCTGCAACTGCAGGCTGTGACAACAAAGTGACAGCCAAGGTTCCTTCTTAACATGAATAGAGTTTAGTGCCTAAATGTTTTTGTTATTTCTCTTACTATAATATATTAAATAAGTGATTACATACGTTTAAAGATTTATGAACATATTTTTAAATGTAAAATATATATTTTTATATTATATTTAACAATATTATTTGTTCTATAAGATTGTTCGCTATGGGTATATTCGTGATCATCTTCGAATGACTCTGTTGAATTTGATAAAACTTGAAAGAAAAGGTGAAGTAGTTGATCGAATAGCCATTAAAAATGCATGTCAAATGTTAATGATTCTTGGAATTACTGGGCGCATTGTTTATGAAGAAGATTTTGAAAAACCATTTTTGGAACAATCTGCTGAATTTTATAAGGTATCTATGCACTTAAATATTTATAGATTTATAATAACACTGAAACCTTAAAATACCTTAATATTGTATATTTACAGATGGAAAGTCAAAAGTTTTTAGATGAAAACAGTGCATGTATTTATATTAGAAAAGTTGAATCTAGAATTATAGAAGAATCAGATCGAGCAAAACATTACCTAGATGATTCAACTGAAAGTCGAATTGTTGAGGTTATTGAAGTAGAATTAATTAAAAGAAACATGAAAACAATTGTTGAGGTAAATATCCCAGTTCAATTATTTTAAACTGAAATTTAATTAATTTGTGTGCTTATCTCTTAAATTATTTTAATAATTGTATGTTTTTCTTTAAGATGGAAAATTCTGGTGTTGTATACATGTTGAAGAACAACAAAATTGATGATTTAGCATGCATGTACAAGTTATTATCTCGCGTTTCTGAAGGTTTAAAAACCATGTCTGATAGTGTTAGTCTGTATTTACGGGAATTAGGAAAATCACTTGTACAAGGAGAAGATATTAATACTAATGCAGTCAACTATATTCAGGTTATTAAAAATTTTAATGCATTAATATAATATCTCAAATTATTATGATAGAAAAAAATCTTGACTTATATAATATGAAGTTTAGTGGAACCAGAAAAATTTGTCATAATAAAAGAAACTAGCTTTGAAAACATAGAAACTAACATTTTGGATACATCAACGTTTATTTTATTTGAAAGTTATAAGTTTATATATCATATGAATATTAAGTAAATATTAATAATAATTTCAATGTCAACATTGCTTTTAATTAAAATAACTACTTTTTTTTCAATAATAAATTAAGTTAATTAATTTAATGTTCACAAATTGACTTGACTATCCTAAAATTAGATAAAAAAAAAAAGGAAGAGTTGCATCAACTGCATTATCTTATATACTATTATCTACATTATAAAACTATACCTATCGGGTTATAGATGTTATACACAATAACCAAACAATACAGTTATATTATTGCCCTAATTAATTCTTATAACCATATACTTTAACATTAAAATAGTAGGAAAATATTGGTGACTGACATACTTTAGTCACTTTATCAGTGCTGGCATGATAGTCAATGTTGTTATATTCAATTTCCACTCTATATAATTGTTTATATTAATATTTCTGCAAATATTTTTTTTTCAGAGTTTGTTGGATCTGAAAGATAGATTTGATTTTTTTTTGGTTCATTCTTTTAGCAATGATAAGATGTTTAAACAAATGATTGCTGCTGATTTTGAATATTTTTTCAACATCAATTCTAAGTCACCAGAATATCTATCTTTATTTGTTGATGAGAAATTGAAAAAGGGAGTGCGTGGGGTAATAATAATATTTGTTTACTAATTAACAGTTATTTATTTTTTTAGAAATAAATGTATTACAATGCTTATCAGCTAACAATACTTTTTAAACAAATCTAAAAGTTCTGCTTTGACTAGTTTTTATGATTCTTTTATCAAAGGACATACATTATTTCAAAACACATTAACGTTCTTAAAAATATTATTTTAAGATAATTTATTTAAAGTTGTAACAAAAATTTTGAAAAATACATACATTTTTCTATTCCCTTTCATTTTAGTTTTTAATTTTTCTTTTACATTTTATAATGACAATATACATTTTTAATATCTGAATGTACAACAGAATATATTTTCTCTGAAATATGAAATTATAATGTATGTTGCTATTCGTAAAACTGAAAAACCAATAAAACAATAATGATTACAATTGTAAAATTAAATAATTTTTTCAAAAAAGTTTCATAACTTAAAACAATTGTAAAAATTAATTTTCAAAAAGACTTAAATATTATAACTTTTAAATTTGTTTACCTTGATTTGAGGAGATTCATGTGTAGTAAACAAGACTTCTTAAAAAAAAAAATGATGATATTTTTGTTTTTAAAAATTGGAAAGTATCACAATTTATTGTTCTAATAAATAAATTTGTTGTTACCTATTATCAATGTGTATGACCAATATGAATTAATTTATTAATATTAGTGTACCATATATCACAATAATGAATACTTTTATTTTATCATTAAAATTAAATTAAAACTTGACCATGAATTTTTTATTAAAAATAACTATAATATATTTGGATTTAATAAAACGACGCCCATGAATCTTTGAAGTCATTCACACAAGTTATTAATTATATTTATTGATATATATTTTATTTTATATGGATTTATCATAAATTGATGAGGATGACATAATATTCTTTAGAAATTGTTATAACATTCAAATATTATTACAGTTAACTGAAAATGATGTAGAGGTAGTCTTGGACAAAGCCATGGTTATTTTCCGCTTTCTTCAAGAAAAAGATGTATTTGAAAGGTATTATAAACAGCATTTAGCCAAGAGATTACTTTTAAATAAATCTGTCAGCAATGACAATGAAAAAAATATGATCTCAAAACTCAAGGTAATTTTTAATTTATTTGATGAAAACTTTTAAATTAAATGATTATATAATTTCTATATAGACTGAGTGTGGTTGTCAATTCACTTCAAAACTGGAAGGTATGTTTAAAGATATGTCCATATCTAACACTATCATGGAAGAATTTAAGGAATACGCTGCTAAGTCTAATAATGTAAGTAGTATAAATATAATATCATATGTTGCACAAGCTAAAGGACATATTTTAAATAATCCTTATTTATCCTTTGTTTTACCACCCAATTTTCAACCCTCCATCCGGTAGAATAATGAAAAATGTTTAAATTATATATCGAAAGAAATTTGTACATACAGTTTTAAACTGCATAAATGATGAACAATGTAACATCTCGATACTCATTGATATAAAAATGCTACATAAACCATCACGAATAACTTCAAATATATATTTTTTTTTTATGAAATATAATATGTATCTACAATCAATAATAAATACAAAGCAAATTAAATAATAAATATGTGATTATCTATTTAAATAATGTAAATGTAATACAACTTTCAATCTTCTTTTATTCAAATTATTTATTTTTCCCTCCAAAATTCAAATTTGCTTAATCGAAGACCTCCATAAATTAAAATTTAATTTTGGTTCCCTGAATTTCAAATTATTGAGTTTCTGTGTATAATATTTAGATATTATACATTATACATAAATATATTTCTAATTATATTAGTTTATACCCATTTCTCAATTTATCTATATTATTTATATGATGTACCTTACCTAGGAATCACAATTATTTGTAACTAATTGAATGTCAATTTCTATCAATAAATATTGTTTCTTAAATAAACTTATATTTACTTATAAAAAAGTCAAAAAATGTTGAATTTTTATCTTTTACTACTTACCATCCTTATTTCTCAAATTCATTTTTTGTATACAACTAACCAACAATTTTTTAAAAAATCTTATTTTAGCCGTTTTTACATGCTGTGGATCTTACTGTAAGAGTATTAACCACGGGGTTTTGGCCTACCCATGCATTATCAAAATGCAATGTGCCGTTAGTTCCTAGAAGTGCTTTTGCAGAATATCGAAAGTGAGTGTACTACAATAATGATAATATTTATAATACGAATACCTATACTCTGGCCGAAGAGCGACGCTTGCACATCTAAAAAATGTGAATATCGAGAATTATTTTATTAACTTTATTATAAATGTATATATTTATATCTCAATATAAGTTCTATATCATGGTTTAGCCTTCATTCAATAAATCTTAATTGTTACAATATCATACCATGTGCGCATTATATATTATAAAGATTTTCATATTTATCATTTTTAATGATAAATTGTAAATATTTATAGCATAATATAACTATTTAATAATTCTAAACTAAAATAATTCATATTTAGTTATTGACTAACTTTTTACATGTCATAATGACCACAATTGAATATAGATTTTTAAATATTAATTTATTTTTATTTTCTTCTTACATAAATATACAGTAAAACCTCAATAACTCAAATCGGTTGGGGCAAAAAAAAATTGAGTTATCAAAAAAATTGTGTGTACTTATTGAAATGCAGGGGCGAAGATAACCCTTCAAGTTATCAAAAATTCGAGTTATCGAGGTTTCACTGTATTTTCTAAACTTCAATTATTCCAGTTTCAAATAGATAAAACAATTTTATTTTATGTCTTTTCTGATACACATTGAATTAATTTGATTAGATTGATTTACTAACTTGCACAATTGTTTAATGCTTAACACATTCAATATTCATTCTTTAATTGTTTAAAAGTTTACTTGTCAAAACTCATTTGTTAACTGGATACAAATGTTTATACTGTATACATTATCTAGCTTAGGATATAAAACTTATCAAACATAATAGACAACTTACATTGTTGATAAAAAAAACTTCTATCATACTAATCTACTAGATAATGTATTATCTCAGTTAATAAAGTTTGATAAAAAATTTTAAATATTTATGAAAAAATACTACCTTAAATTTTTTTTTTTTAAATTTCTTTAAATAAAAATTTACAAGCCATACAAATGAGTACAATAAGTGAATGAGTGGAATATGAGCTGGTAAAAATAGAAAACATTGAGTAGGATTTTCACATTAGAAATGCCTTAACTTTTTATTTTTAGTAATTTAAAAAAAAATATTTCATAACAGTTTTTATCTGGGGAAACATAACGGACGACAACTAACATTACAACCACAACTTGGGTCAGCTGATTTGAATGCTGTATTCTACGGTTCAAGACGACCAGACAATGAATTATTGACAAGTGAATCTATTTCAGCTAATTCCCTTAGCTCATCTACCGTGCGAAAACACATAATTCAAGTGTCGACTTATCAGATGTGTATTCTTTTAATGTTCAATACTCATGAAAAATTAACTTTTGAAGTAAACTATTAAACTTTATATTCATTCGAACTTTATTTTATTTATAAGAATTATTGTGTATGTTAACGTGTCAAAATTACAATTTTAGGACATACGAAGTGAAACTGATATTCCTGACAAAGATTTGATTAGAGCATTACAATCTTTAGCATTAGGAAAACCTTCACAGCGTATACTATTGAAGACTCCTAAATGTAAAGAAATAGAATTAACTCATGAATTCTGTGTTAATGAGTTATTTACATCGAAATTACATAGGTAAATGATATATTTTTATTTGAATTCATGTTACTAAATATCTGTTCATTTTAGAGTGAAAATCCAAACAGTCGCAGCTAAAGGGGAAACCGAACCAGAAAGAAAAGAAACTAGAAACAAGATAGATGAGGACCGTAAGCATGAAATTGAAGCTGCAATTGTACGCGTTATGAAATCTCGGAAAAAATTGATTGTAATTTTGGAATACAATTTTTAACATTGTCTGACGTAAAATATTTACTTTAACAATTGTATACATTTTTTTTTTAGCATAATACCCTTGTGTTGGAAGTCGTAGAACAACTCAAAGTCAGATTCTTACCTTCTCCGGTCATTATCAAAAAAAGAATTGAAGGACTGATTGAAAGAGAATACCTTGCAAGATCAGCAGAAGATAGGAAAACTTATCTTTATGTTGCATAAAATGTGTATTTAAAATTGTATATTAAGTCTTCCTATGTAAAAATTGACAACTGAATATTATACAGGTGTTCACGTTAAGATATACCACTTATTATTTCAGTAGGATGACCTTTAATTGAAATGTAATTTTAGTATGTGAAACTGTGTACTTGAAATGTACATTGTGAGAAAATTTCATGTTTCTTACAGACTTGGATAAAAAATGTTTGTATAAAGTTCTTTTCATATTACAAAATTAACTAATTTAGAGTAAATTGAATAATTTATTTAATCTATTGGTAACACATCTTTGTTTTACTCCAATTTTATTTTATTCATTCATACAACAATATAAAGAATAATTTATAATAACAAAATTTAACTACAATTTTTTAATTTAAGATTCGGTTATATAGACAATTGTAATCAACCCTACACTGCCATAATTATTTTATCTGAAAATAACAATATTTTTTTTAAATACAAAAAATCATGCAGTGTAGGCTTAATTTACAAATTGGTGTACAAATAGTAATATTTAACACCATAATTTTGTAAAAAAAAAAACTGGAATTATTCATAAAGTTCAACTCCAATATTGTCAATTTGGTAATTTACACATTTTGTGTACAATAATTAGTCTGTCCAAATCTGTCGAAATAAATTGGTGTTGCTAACGAAAAAAGACAGGTTAGTAGGAATATATATTTAATGCTCCCGAAATCCCCGTTTCAATCTAATATTATCCACCTGAAATAGTGGTACCTCTTAGCATGACAACACATGCACATATTAAATTAGGGACCCATTGTTCCTATTAAAAAAAAAAAAAATCAGGAGTAAATGAACAAATACTTAATAGATTCCTTAATGTTTTTTATAGAAATGGAATGTATATCGAGCAAATATGTGTAACAAATTTACAGGTGCTACACGGTATCTGAACTTGATCCAGTGATAAATTCCAGTCACTATTTACAAAAACCAAACAAAATATTAATCATAACTCATAAGTTTAATGTGATAATGATCGTTTTCATCTATGGTCTTCTTGTAATGTAAGCATAAAATGTGTTTATTCCATTTTAAATATATGTATTATCAAATGAACTCGAATTGTTGTTTATTTCAGGACAATCTTTATTGCACATAAATAATAAAATTATAAAATGCCCTTTTTTTTCATACTGAAGTATAACCAATAATACTTTGCTAGATACTGATTATTATTGATACAAATACAATTTATATAATATAATATATGAATTATTGTTTTATAATTTTTTTTTTTTTTTTTGTGTACATCTAAATGAATAATTGTATGAAAAATTAACTTTTAAGTTAACATGTATTTAATTTTGGTATTTATATGCAAAGAATTTTCTACATTCCATTTTTGGAGGATTTCAGTATAGTGAAACATACACACTATGTGTTTTACTAAATCATGAAATTTTTGTTTCCCATTAATAGTAATTGTATCCTTTAGTTTAATTAATATATAATGTCCTAGAAATTTTTTTTTTTTTTGTTTTTTATTAACTAATTACTATTAGTCTAACGCTGGATTGCATACAAAATCGCTAAACCGTTTTTTTTGCATATAGCGCTATATCCGGGAGTAGGCTTAAGGCCTAGTTCAGACACCTATTTGGCTGAATTTCTAATTGGGCACCCAAGGGTTTCTGCCATGCCCACTTTTGGGATGGCGAACTCGCCGTCTAAACAGCTGCCTGCCCAGAGAGCAATGCCATCGTTAAACAATGAGCTAATGGTATTTAACATAGCTTAATGGTCCATGATTGGTTATTACATTTTAATAAATACATTTTTTATGCAATCCGGTATAAATATTTAAATTATTTTTCAAAATAAATAACACCGCAATATCTTCAGTAACCTTCTTGTCAATGCTTACAATATTGTAACTTAATAATTTTTTTTAATTTTTAATGTTATTTTTGTTTCGTGGTAGTATTTTATATAAAATACATACATACCTACAAGTATTGTTTTAATAATATTAAGTAATCTTAAGATGTAATTTTTTTTTTTTTTTTGTTACCTATCTAAACGCGTTTGTACAAATTTAAAACTTGGCTATGTATCAAGCATTGTATAATTTTTTTCTCATTCTGTTTTATCATCAAAGAAAATGTTATTTTATACCTCAACATATTTCTGGATGTGTTAGTTGTAATAACATTAAACACCAAATGTTAAACTGTAACATTTTAACAATATTAATTATAAACTTCAATTAGGTAGTATTAAATATTTAAAAATTGGTTGATGGTATAAATATTAAAGAAGTTCTGGAAATAAAACTGTACATCCAAAAGATAAAGAAAATTATGCCAAAATACCTCGTAATGATGTAAATTGTTATGATTTTAATTGCTTACGGCCTGATTCCTGATATATTATAACTCCATTAAATATGTATTAAAATATAAAAATTATATGTACTAACCTATATCAGTAGAGTTCCCAATTCCACTTCTACTTAGAATCTTGTATCTGTACATTTCTCTGCTAGAGTTGAATGTATTGAAATGTTATACCTGTATTGGTATTATAGAATCTTGATCCAGGTATACTCTAATATCAGTTAATTGTTATAGACATACTAAGATATTACAGATGGATGATTTTCATATTTTATTTTGTATTTATTGACTATTCGTGAAATTTTTTAATTAAACATTTATTATAATTTTTTTTTTAAATAAATCTGAATTTCTCTCGAAAACAAGAGCATCAATGCATAAAATAATTCTTTATAGTTTATTTTATCAAGGTAATTAACTAAACTATATACCAAATTTAAATTTAAGTCTTACATACTGACTTGTATGAAAAGTTAATTTTTAAAAATTATACTATAACTTTAAAAACAAGTTTTTTTACTGAGAAAATTGAATATAAATATATTTTTTATACAACTAATAACAATATTCAAAATTACAACCTTAGCTTAGGGGTCAGTGGGTAATACCGATCACCTTGTTATCCAATAAACCAGTGCATCTAAAATTGTGTTAACCATACAAAAAGGTTAAGAATGATAATAATTTTCAAATGTGTACAATAAGTTTTTAGAGGCAATTAATGTAAGAAAAAATTGTTTTCTATCTTAATTAAGGTAAAAATATTTATAATATGTTTCTACTTTATAGAATTACATATTAAACAAAATATGGAGATTATGATTATACATTTAATTAAAATTAGCTTATGTTTTAAATTAACTTTATTTGTTATTATACTGTATTCCATGCAAACAGTATTAGATCAGTATATAATAATATATTTGTATATTATAAATTATATTGTTTTTTTATTATATAAATTTAACTTACGTCTGATTGTTTCTGCTCAAGTGCTCTGTTCTGTCATGAACCTTTTAAATTGTACTTGTTTCAAAGTACTTAAGCAAATAAATTGGTGATATATATGATTCTATGGTTAGGATATGTTTGTTATGTTAAATATTGATTATAGAAACGTCTAACTGTTGCTGGGCGCTTAAAACCTCATGTCCTTATATTATATGGTGCCTGCTAGTTATTAGTTAAACCTAGGCCTCTAGGTAGGAAGGTATACACTTATATTATTTACCTATTAGTTATTACCCTCATATTAACATTTGATTATTTCTCATAAATTAACACTAGTACCTACCTAGACTTAGACTACTAGTACTACATTATTGTCTACTACTTTAGATTCTGTAACTGAATTAACACTATTTGGAGAACAAAAATTCAAGGAATGATACTCATTGCAAACGTTTAAAAAATATTGGATTTATTATCGTCATATAATATTTGAACTAGATAGGTGCATATTTTTAAACGAGATGCATTGAAATTTACACCATGGACTGGAACATTAATGATTTTTACGGTTCCGATTCCTGTTCGGTTCTCAGAAAAACTAAAAATAAGGTTTCGATTTCTTTTTGGTTCTTAAAAAGTAAAAAATGTGTTACCTGTTTTAGTTTTATTCTTATGTAAAAAAATGTGAAAATTATCGGTTCCAGTAAAGTTCAGGTTTTTTAATTAATTTAAATAAGGATTTCGGTGAGGTTTCGGTTCCCAATATTCAAAGGGTTCCGGTTCTTTTCGATGATTTACTTTCGATGTTTCCTTAATTTTTATTTTGTTATACCTGGTGCTTTTCAAAACTATTGGGAATTTTAAATTTTGACCTCCCAAAAATACCAACTAGATTCACTTTCCCATCGAACAAGATACTGAAGTTGATAATCGAAGCATTATTTCGACTACTAATCGTGTATACAGACACAAAACAAAAAAAAACACACATCATTGTAAAATCAATACATTCATCGTTCCACTCAGAATCTAAAAACTGTGTTCTTATATTTTTGAGGCTTTTTGTTACCTACAGAATAACATACTTAGGTACGTGCAGTACAGCCGTTTAGTCGGCAAATTCTGACGAGGCCCCCTCCTTGATTGTGTACTGAGGCCCACCTAAATTATGTAATTGATTTTTTTTTTAATTTTGACCAAAAAAATATTTAGGAATCCTTCAGTATATACGTAGATTTAAGTTATTTAACATTCTACATTTCTACGTAGTGAGCATTGATCACAAATAATATTATTTATAATTAATTTTATATATCTATTATAAATTTTGTTTTATTTATAAAAATAAAATAAAAAACATTTTCCATTACTTTTATAAAAATAATGTTGGTTGTTTATTATTTTCGCGAACGATGAGAGCAGTTTTGTAAAATAATGATAAGTATATATATACATTTTTTACGAGGCCCCTCTTATAGATTTTTTCGACTTTATTTAAGCCCTTAAATCCGCCACTGCTTACGTCAAACCTTTTTGTAAGTATCAATCGTTATCTTTAAAAGTTGAACATTTTATGCATTTTTAACCACAAAATCAATTTTAAATTTTAAAATGTTGTCAAAAATCGAACTTTAAATGCTTGTAAAAAAAATTGTGAATATATATTTTTAATATTTTTCAACTGCTATTCAAGCAATATATCAGGAGCCTTGTATTATATTTTGACGCTTTTTGGCCCAAAATGAAATTGTATTGATATTTATATTTATAGAAAAAAACAAAAAAAAATTAAAATTGAAATTGTCTTTAAACAGCTCAAAACAAGTCAAAATATTTTGAAAATGTTATCAAGTATAGGAATTGATAAAATAAACATGATATAAATCTCAAGTGTCTACGGTTATTCGTTTTCAAATTAAAACATAATAAGAAATGGCTACATGAGAAATCGAGTGAATATCCAATCTTGTAAAAAAATGAATAGCAAACGCTCATAAAAATTTAATTTGATTTGCTTGTAGACATTTTTTTTTGATGAAGGTAGACAAACTTATGAGTAATCTTGTATACATTTTCAAATCTTAGATTTAAAAAGTAAAATTTTTATGAGAGAAGTTCTCAACTCAACATAATTTTCTAATTTTCGTGATTTATCCGTATTTTGTCAAGATTTGAACTTTAAATGCTTATAAGAAAAACTGTGGCTAAGGATTTTTAATATTTTTCAAATGCCATTGTAACAAAATAGTAGGAGCTTTGTATTAAACAAAAAAAGTTTTATTGACATTCATAGAAAAAAAGGCTAACGTAATTCTTTCATACCTCTGTTTTGAAAATAAATTTCAAAAAAATGTATTAAAATATTATAATATATAATTTAATCTAAGCTTGGTTTTGTTTATATTCTAAAATATTTTTAGTTTATTAATAACAAACAGTATTGTTCAAAAATAACTTTTAATCATTCGGGTTAAAATTATATTTAAATTATAATATCGAAATTAAAATAATTTCTTATATTATTTATAATGTATAATTGTGAGTTCTTAAATAAATGTCTTCATTTAGGTACTTAAGGGGGCTCCAGTCGGTTTTGTCAAAAGTCAAAACTAATGTAGATTTGACCAATATAAACATAAAAATCGTTGATTATATTATTTTTAAATATATTTCATAACACTGTAACAGTAATGTATATCAAAACTAAAAAGCCATTAAATCCCAAGTTCACCCACGAGTAATTATTCAGATCTGTTATAAGAAATGGTATTGCTTTATTAGTTCGTTCTGTACGGTGGGCTAAAGATTCGTACTTATGTGTACCTTACCGAGATTGGCCGTTAAACAAATAGATAATATACATATCTATAATATAATCAGGCACTGCGTCAAGAGGGGGGGGGGCAAGGTGGGAGCTACATCAAAGAATTTATGAAATATACTTTTTAAAAATTTTTAATTTATAGAAATTCTTTCGTGCACTTTCATTACTAAACACAATTACTTAAAATAAACAATAACTAATTAATAATTTAATTAATAGTTTTGCCATTATAAATAAATTCTAGTATTCTAGTATTGTGTAAAAAGTCAAAAATCTCTGATAATACAGTACATTTACTATTTTTATTTTACAAGTGATAAAACAACGAGTACCTATCAACTGAAATAGCGGAGGTGATGGCCCCCCGGCACACATGAATTAATTTTATTTTACAACGGTTTGGGCTTTTATATTTAATTTTTATTTTATGTCTGCAATTACCTACCTACCTATTATGACAGTAAAAAATAAAAATGGTTCAAGTTTCTACTTCAGTACCATTTCTGATAGGAAAGTGAATCTATAGTAGGTACCTACTTTGTTAGGTGAAAACTCAAAAGTAAAAAAGTTCCCAGATATTCAAAATATATTGACTCATTTTGAGCTTTAAACATTTTTATTTTTAAATTTCGTCGGTAAATAATTTTCTCTCACAATATATTATTTTTAATAGGGTCTAAAGTTAAAACTTTAACAAAATTCATTGAAATTGAGAAAATTAAAAAATTTTCGACTGTCTACCAAAGAAAAGTTAAAAGAAAACCTTACCAGAAAGTCACATTAATCTGTGTTGAGACTTAACTAGATAAATGTATATAATATATATAAATTGTATGCTGTATGCTGTCAAAAAATTATTAGGAATAAAAAAAATGTTACCCCCTCTCGAATAAGTTGTTGGTTCAACACTGTAAGCCAGGGGTCTCCAAACTTTTTTTTACGGCAGGTCAAATTTGATATACGCTTTGGCATCGAGTGCCAACATTTTTAGAAGAATAGAGCGGTTGAGGAATTGAAGAACAGATAAGATTTATTTAGAAAATTAAATGATTGCTTAAATATTTATTTTTATTTTATAACGAGTTGTTCTACTATTACTTATTAGTTAGTGTTAGTACTTAGTATATAGGTATAAATGACTATTATAAGCTGTTACGAATAACACCAAAAGAAAATAATAATAAATTCAATAAATTAAAAACAATGAAAACTAAATGGAATTAATATAATAAATATATTATTTTCAAAAGATTAATGCACTTGGAGGGCCAGAGCAAAAATCTTGGCTGTATGTTGGAGACCTCTGCTGTAAACCAGTACTCGAAATGGACCGGAACGGCGTTCCGGTTCGTAATATAAACTTTGGTTCCGTTCCGGTTAGTTAAAATTAAAATTTAAGAGTTCCAGTTCGTAAAAATCGACAGCATCACAATCTAAAGGATTAAAATTATAAATT
>WHPZ01588586.1:4051-14079 GCA_016617965.1 Macrosiphum rosae
AGACTGAAAAGTGATTGAGTGAACACAGAAATGCCAAACTAATAATCGAAGGAGACTTCACTTCCGGAGTAATACTATTATTTCCAAGAACATTACTATATCCGTTGCTTATCGATCATTAGGCTTATGACACTGGTAACATGTCGTCTACGATTCTAAGAACAGTCTCACATAAGCACGCGCATGCACAGGTCACCAAATTGGATTTTTGAGATTTTTCCGTTTTTAAAATCGGTACAAAATAGCTATAAGAGAAAGATTTATTCAGTTACTTCCCATGACCCGATTTAAATTTTGAAAATAAGTCTGTATTCGTTAACTATTTTACTAGGTTATGTAGGAAAAATAAATGATGTTTTAACATTGAATGTATGTGTATAAAATAAAAATACTTTCATAATTTTTTAAAAAGTAAACATATTTTTTAAGCCTTATTGAATACAAATATCAAAAATCTGTTTCCTACATAACCTAGAAAATTTGATGATGAGCTCATACATATTTTTAAAATAATAATCGGACATCGGGAAGTACATAAACTAATCTTCCGCTTATTGGTCTAAAACTACCAAAAATACGGTGTGCTCCAACAGCCTTAACGAGATTTTTTCAATTTGGTCTGTGGTTTTATCTCTATGGTGGTGCTTTTTGATCGAGTAATGGGGATGGAAACGCATGTCTCTGACCACACTCTTACTAAACTTTGATTTACGCCTGGAAAATGTGTCGTGGAAGTTAATGCTCGTTGTGCTAAAAAGTTGTATAAGAAAATTACACATTTTTTTTTTGTCGCGGTGGGGTACATATTTTTAAAGAGTTATTAAAATTTGGAATGTACAAGGAAGAGTACACACTACGCACTACACACCAGTTAGTTCCACTCTCAATAAATGGTATACAATGAGACGAATGGTCATCGACAACCAAATGATGATAATAGTACTCCAAGAGTGGTATTGGATTTTCCGAATCAATATTTTCATCGCCGTCGTAAATTACAATTTTTATATTGTACAAACCACCCATTCTGCCTTCAGTTTTTTCTCCGTTGAAATAAACGTCTTCTCTTCCTTTTGTTGTCTTGTGCATCCAATATTTATTTCCCAAATACATAATATTATTTGAATTTCCTTTATTAAAACACATTAACACGTTTTTTAACATATTATAATGTCAAATAGATAAATACTATTATTTTAAGACAGCTTAACAAAAAAATTATATTATTGGATAGGTTATTTTAGAAAAAATTGTAAAAAGTATCATTAATCCTTATACTACAGAATATGTTATTACCACATATTTGTATACTATTTATATTCTTCTAGTATAGACGTCTAATAACCACACTATTATTATCATCTTTTTATCAGAATAATATAATAATAAATCTTTATTAGAAATTATTCCATTATTATTAATTCACATTATAATATAAACATTTTATTTATATTGGTTAAAATTAAGGTTTAATAATAACTCCATATCCCTCTTACTATCTCTCTCTCTCTCTCTATTTCTCTAGATATACTTTAATAGGGTCGATCTGACTCATGATTGGTCAAATGGCCCAGTAAATTTCAATGGGCTCTAACACCCAAAACACATAAACTTAAAAAACAGTCTAACCACCTTTTAATACATAAATATAATTTTATTTTTAATTAAAGGATAATATTTTATTACTTTGAAATTATTTGTTATTATAATATTATTAATATTAAAACAAAAATATAATCAACAATGTTCTTCATACTTCTTTTACAATTTCACACATAAAATGGAAAATAATATTCCTTATTGTAAAAAAAAAAAATGAACTAACATACATAATATTGAATAACATTAGCTAAATAAATTTACATTACCTATTATTAAAATATTAGTTTTATAAATTCATTGATGGAAAATATAATAATAATATCATTATTGTTTAAAAACTAAGTTCAACAAACTGCAGACAAGTTAAAAGATCCAAATATTGTTGCATGTTGGATTATCAAAGATCTAATTTGGATTAGTGGTTTTTAATTTTTGAAAATACTTATTTGCCCTTTGGCCTTTACACTTGATTTGTTTGCGTGGTTGTATAAGAATTAAGAACGTACTTATTTGAATGCTGTGTATAATGTATTGAATAAATCAGACTCAAATTATTACAATTCCAACAATAATTACAATGTTTACAAATTAATTAGATAAGAACCCGGAGTACCGACTCTTAAGTAATTTAAAATACATTTTCCCATTTGGCTATGGGCACCCAATAATGAAAAATATCCCAAAAGGCCCCTAAAGATTGCCGTTAGACCGACGCTGTGGCTTTGACACACAAAACAATATTACTAGAAAAGGCAAATAGTACCTGGGCTTTTTATCCTAAAATAAAGGATACCAATAATAAATATCTACGTTAATTTACCAGTTATAAATTTAATTTTAACAAATTACCTACTTACAATTTAATCAACCAATATTAAATTATGATATAAGTACCTACCTATAATTACGATATTATATTTTTACAATATTGTAGATCTAATATTTCCGAATAAAATGTTCAACGTGTTTAAATCGTTCAAAATACGCCTACAGATAGGTAGTAAATAAACTGTACACAAATATATTCACCGTAAGTAGTTTTAACGAAATCGCACATATTTTTATTCAATGGAAATTCTTTGTTGCCCATTTTCAAACAACTTGTATAAAATTGGTCCGCTGCAATTGAACTAGATTGAGTCGTCAGTTCAAAATAGGGGTCAGCACCGAATTGCCATGTATATATTAAATTGACTTGGTTTTCAGTAACAAAATATGTCGTTATGGATTCGCCCGATTGAACTATTCTCCGATAGTAAAGACTTGGTTTCTTCGGAGTATTCATTATTTCTTGTACATAAATAATAAAAAATAAGTAGTTATATGTTTACAGCCGTAAACATTGGTACCTATACTCATATTTTAATATTTTGTTTAAATTCTATATTGAACGTCAAATCTGTTTTTGATTAATATATACTAGGTACCTAGTACGATGGTAATTATGTTGATTCGTTATTCAGTAGCTAGTGTAAACAAGTATGGTGCATATAATTAGGTAAGGGGAAAAATAATATGTGATAGTTACCCAATGTTCCGATTATACCTAATAAAAATTATACCAAATGATTTACCTGACAAAATTAAGAAATAGTCTGGTAGGTACCAATATAGAGTTTAGAGTTCGATAGAAATTATTATTACTATATATTATATATATATATATTTTTTTTTGTAAAAACAATTAATTCGATTTTTTTTTTTATAAAATGATCTGCTGGTAATTATAATTATTGAATTTTTTTTATTTAAAATATCAATACAGTCATAATAATATGTTATATTTTATAATATTATATAAATTAAGTAGGTAGGTACCGGACTTTTATGCCTCAGACTTTTGGATTTGAATAGTTCATTAATATAGAACTTGGATCGATCGAGCGAGGCGTGCCTACCTCAAACTATACACACGTCGTGAATAGTCGTCAGAAAGAACCCGCCAAATATTTATATAAACATAATATTAATACGTAATAGCAGTGGCATAGTCACGGAGGGTTTTTGAGTGTTTACCCCCAACCCCCTCCCATTTGACATTTTTCCTCTTATAAATATATTATTTATACCCGGAAACTGTAAAAACTTGGTTTAATTTATACTTGACCAACCCCCCCCCCCCTAAAAAAAAAATCTATAATCCTGACCACGCATCTGCACAACAGTAATATTTTAATAATAATATAGCGGGGAAGCTCGGATTCAAGACAATTATTAAGACAAATTAAAAATAATTTTTTTAATAGATTATTATATAATTGTCGTCAGTCCATTAAAAACATATACCTATTAATACAGACTAGGGTTATGCATGACGTGCACTTTGTAATATTATGGAAGTACACTAGCTGATCCCGTGCACTTCGTAACCCGTTAAAAATGCCAACTCTATAATATATGATTTACTTTGTTCAATTCGTCATTTAATCGCGTAACGTTGTTCAAAACTTAACAATGTCCATCGGTTGTCTTGAATCTCGAAATACTTGTGTGAGCAACACTTAAAAATGAAAATTTTTGAAAACGCTTTCTTAGTTATACATGGATACATGGTGGTACTAAGGTACCGTGAATATCGAAAGCCTCGAGCAGTCAATGTTTGGGCTCTACGTTAAACAGTCAGTGAGTCGGTCAGGGCATCGATTATATTATATTATGTATATAGTCGTCCCTCCAGACGTTGCCCCCGTGAGATTTGCTTATTATTATGTGAGCTGCAGTATATTATCACTTATCAGGTTATTGGCAATCCACAAACAGTTTTTACTTGAACTGACGATGGTCGTCACTCGCAATAATGACTGATAATGCTGTGCTCTTTGCTCAACAATATAGTATACCACACGATTCATTCAACTCATGACACTCATTATTACACGTTTTTGAAAATATTTTTCACATGGTTTCAAGTTGTTACAAAACATAATATCTATATAATTTTTTAACTGTTATGCTCTTTTGAATTAAAACGTACAGTTTTAAATTCATCTTCGAAAGCAAAATATTTTTCCGAGTATTTCGATACATAAAAATCAAATTTAAGACGAGAAGTCCTATGAGACGTAAGTATTTTATTTTATAATATTTTATATTGAGTTATAAGTTTAAAGTAGTGTCGCAATATTTTTCATGGTAATCGCACACCACTCCACTCAGCTCATCTAAACTTTGAATAGGTACCTGTCATGAGCTACTCGTCCTAAATTCAATTTTATACTTAGGAAAATATTCTGCTTTGGAATATGAAATCACAGCTGTATATTGTCATTAAAAAAAGTAAACATGTCGAGAATATTAATATTAAATATATATATTAGATTATGAGTGGAACGAGGGATCTAGTGGTTTTACAATGGGGTTTATTTTTTTTTTTATCCTGTATACAAAAGTTCTACCAGATGGAGTGCTTCGATTTCAATATATAGTATCTTATCTTTTAGCAAATTAGATCAATATGGTACTTTAGAGATGTAATTTTTCGATTTTCTCAATAGTTATAATGCCACGAGAAAATTTACCGACAAATTTCCAAAAAACCGGTAAAAATGGGGACCTTTAGTTTCCAACGGTTTGTTCATCTCAAAAGAAACGAATAAAAATAAAAATAATGATTTTAATTATTTTGTTGTAATTTATAGTTTTAAATTAACAAACATACCATGTAAGATGCAACCATTTATGTTGTATGATTTACTATATACTGGTGAAATTCACCGAGGGCGAGTACCGATTTTGAAGACAATGTATAAAAGTAGTCAGCTTATGGTCGGTTAAGACTCAAAAGTTTAAGTGGGTAATAAGGATTTTAATTGGACGATAAGGGCTGAGGTTATCTGATAAGGATTACCTTGGTGATTTGTGTAAGGCTAAGAACTTTGGCTGCCTCGTTTCGAAGATGGGAATGTTTGAAAGACGAGTAATTGAAAGGTAACAACGGGCTTGAAGGGTAGGCAATTTGATTTTTTGTATGCAAAAAGAAGTTGAAAACCGTTTTTTGTTACATTTTTAGTAGATTAAATAGGGTCATCTCATATTCTTACGTGTAGTATATACATAAAATTGACCATTGTATTTAATATTTTATAGTTTTTTCTCTCATGCTACGTCTACTTGGGTTACACATATTGTATTCAAGTTTTATAAATAAAAACAAATAAATGATTAAATTTATCATACATACTCACTGGTATTTTTATATTTGCATCGGACTCCGTAATAATTATTTTGGCAATCGCAATACCAATCCCCCATCGACGTGACACAGTTGCCGTTGTTCTCACATACCACATTTTTTGTACACGCGTTCACATAAGATTCACATTCGGTCCCGGTTTGAAGTCCCTCGGAAATTCTGCAGTCACATCCTTTGTAATTGCCAGTTCGGTCGGTATACGCTACCCCGCCATCGTTGCAGGACGACTGGCCCATATTGATACCGTACAAATAATATACGAGACTGATAAAAGTAAATGTAAAGAGCCACATTATTAATAATTTTTTTTTATATTTTATTGTATAATATGACGTACATTAACCATAATTTTACTTATATGATTATATGTTCAATTGTTATTATGGTCGCCATATGCACACTATCATCATCACGTGTTTTGGCAACGAGCTAACTATCAAGTGTATCTAGTCTTCTAATACTTTAAAACAGCAAGCGTGTGTCTATAGGTATGATGGAACCAAAGAGTAAAAAATTAAACAAAAAAATTATCGAAGAAGTCGTAAGTGTTTTCATTGATAGTGTCATAGACTAATATGATAAAAGCGAAAGTTTGTTTCTTTGTTACTCTTTCACGTAAAAACTACTGAATGGATTTTAATGAAAATTTACAATAATATAGCTTATACGTCAGCATAACACATGGGCTACAAATCATCCACCCAGGTACAACCATCGGATATGCTCAAACGGGGATTTAGGGATTTACGGTGGACATTTTTGTTTACAAATGGTTGCCGTGGGTTTTAAAACTATTATAATAAATAATTATTGGTTGTGCCGTGAAATCAGCGTATTCATTCAATGCATTTAATTTTTTTGTACGTTGTTTTTTTATATTATAATATGACGTATCACAATAAATTACGTAAATATTGACCTTATTGTACTCACAATATATAAGTTACGTACATAAAACAATCACGATGTCACTTATTCATGGACGAGGAGGAAATATTGGTCGACTGCAGACTCGGCATTCACAATAAATTAGTCCAACCATTTAGGAGGAGTTCAGTAACATACTTGGTGTAACTTTGATACTTTAGAGTTAAATTATAAAGTTACTTACAAACAGCACGGGGTCCGCGATCTACCACAGATAGATTGCCTACCTGATAATATACTGCTGCGAATCAGAATTTTTATTCCAGGCAACAGACATGTTAAAATAAATTTTGAACACCCTACACCGAATATTAAATAACGAATTGAACAAAGTCTGAGTCATATAGAGTTGGTACATTTAACGGGAAACGAAGTCAGATAGTGATTTTATATTTTAATACATACCTGACTACATTACAGTGACCCATCACCCACTCGACACATTATATACATTCAACCCATTACGTTTTGTCTATATAATCTATACTAGGGAGTTATCAGTTGTTTAATTATATCATGTAAAAGTTATATTATGCTTAACGTAGTCACTGCAGCTAAACTCATTGTACATATGGATATTCAGAATTTGAATAGATGTATTTTTAAAAGAAAAAATTTGGTGAGCATTAGGTACTACATATTTTAAATTTTTAAGACATCTTATACTATAATATATTGTTGATAAAGTTAAGTACCTATTTTATTTATTTTTATCATTAAAATGATAATTATTTAATATTGTTTTAGTGCATTATAATTTGCACACTATTAATCTTAACACTATCTGTATAAAGTATAATAATATAGTAGGTATATATTAAACTATATCGGAGGCATTAAAGTATATATTTCTGGACTTTTGGTATTTGGTGACTACTTATTTTCATAAATTGTTTTAATTAATTAATGATTTTATTCGTGACATTTCGATTGAGTGCACGGGATCAGCTAGTATATTATTATATTTATATAATCGACAGTGTTAGTATTTATTATTTAACTAAGAACACAACCTATATACATTCCGGCATCGCATAAACAATTATACGAAATTTTACGGAGTTGTGTTTAAATATTGATCAAGATAGAATTAAATATATTATCTAATTACCTATTTAAAAAGTGTTTGAGCATAAATACTAATATAACAAACAATAATTTTTCACTTCGGCATGCAATTATGTGAACAATATAATACACCTACACGTCTATACACCAGCTATTCACATGGTTTAAATATACATGGTTATTGCAATAGTACTCCCCTATATCATTTTATTACGTTAAGGAATTAAACTGGCAGCGTAAGGGGACGAACTGGATATACTATATTATTTGCTACGATATGGACCGTACCCTTACGCTGTCATTTTATTTTTGGTCGATAACAATATGAGTTGTGTGCAATAACCTGGTACCTATATTTAAACCATATGCTTATTCACAGTCTTTCTGACACGACACGAAACACTAATTTTTTAACGTATATTATGCAGTGAGTGACCACGCACGATCCATATATTTGTTGATTTTATCGTTTTAACATTGAAACTGGTTTCTGTAACTATTGATGTTCCACCAAACACTAATTTTACTTACCATCGTGTCTGCGATACATACCTGGTATCTACGCCTCGCAGTGCCTAACTAGAAGACCTAATATTGAACGTACTTAATCGATTTTCACTTGAGGTAATTAACTTGCTAGACACTCCATAACGGTTTTAAACTTTACATTGTTCCACACACGAAAAGGCACCAAACGCATGCAACCGGAAACAAATCTAAAAACCGATAGTTAAAAATTTTGAATATTCCCGCCAAAGGTGCCAAGCCCAATCACTAACCAGTATCATAAGACCATATCAACCGCCCAGAAAACAAATCATTATCACCTACTTGACTACTTGATTTTACAATGATGTGTGTTTTTTTTATTTTTATTTTATTTTATTTGTGTCTGTGTACACGATAAGTAGTCGAAATAATTTGTTTGTTAAAAAAACTTGAAAATTTAATAGAAGTCTCCTAGTATATTGTTTCAATGGCAGATGAAAAATATTAAAAAACCTTAGTCCCAGTTTTTTTTTTTTCAAAGTATTTAAAGTTAAAATATTGACAAAATATTGAAAAATCACGAAAATTAACAAATTATTTTGAGTTAAGCATTCGTAAAAAATTTTCTTTTTAAATCTGAGATTTTAAAATGTAATACAAGATTCCTTATAAGATTATCTACCATTATCAAAAAAAAAAAAATATCTATTAGAAAGTCAAATTACATTTTTATGAGCGTTTGAAATTCAAATTTTTACAACATTGGATATTTACTCGATTTCTCGTGTAGTGATTTCCTTATTTTGTTGTAATTCAAAAACGAACAGCTGTAGATACATGAAAATTTCACTGAATGTTTATATTAGCATTTTCTATACACCATACAATTTTGAAAATATTTTAATTCTTTTTGAGCTGTTTACGGACATTGTCAGTTTTCAATTTTTTAGTTTTTTTTTTCTATAAATATCAATTAAATTTTATGTGTTGGGTAAAAATGGGTGAAAATTTAATGCAAGTCTCCTGATATATTGTTACAATAGCAATTGTAAAATATTAAAAATACATAGGCACACATTTATTTTATAAGTATTTGAAGTTCGAATTTTGACAAAATTTATCAAATTTAAAATTTAACAATTATTTTGTAGTTAAAAATGTATAAAATGTTCAAATTTTATATCTAAGGATTGAAATTTTAAAACAAGATTCCACGTAAGTAGTTAATTCTGTTACCAAAAATCTAAAAAAATACATATGCACAGTTTATTTTTATAGTAATTTTAAGTTCAAATTTGGATGAAATTACATGAAAAAAACCTAGAATAACTATTTTAGTTATTTCGTTGTGATTGTATAATATTATTCATAGGTAGGTACTTGAAACTTCTAAAGTACACTATTATATATCTATGGAGTATAGAGTATGATAGTATCAGGGTTTGTTGTTGACGTATAACGCATTATAAGTACCAAATGGATATTGTGATATGATTAATTTGGAATTTATTATAGGTACTTATTATAGGTCAATTTTTTTTAATATTATAAATAAGTATATAATATATCCTATGTATGTAAAAAATCTCTACCGGAAAGTCAAATTAAATTTTTATGAGCGTTTGAAATTCAAATTTTTACAACATATTCACTTGATTTCTCATGTAGCGATTTTCTTATTTTGTTGTAATTCAAAAACGAATAACTATAGATACATGAAAATTTCACTAAATGTTCAGATTAGCATTTC
>WHPZ01588587.1:7112-25773 GCA_016617965.1 Macrosiphum rosae
CCATTAGGTACTTATAACGCGTTATACATCAACAAAAACCGTGAACCTATCATAGATACATAGTAGTACACTTAAGAAGTTTCAAGTACCCACGAATAATATTATTCAATCACAACAAAACAACTAAAATAGTTATTCTAGGATTTTTAATATGTAATTTCGGCCAAATTTGAATTTAAAATGTCTGTAAAAAATAACTGTGTTCTTATATTTTTTAGATTTTTTGGTTACAGTATGAACTATTTATGAGAACCTTTGTTTTGAATTTGCAATCCTTAGCTATAAAAACTGAACATTTTATGATTTATTAATTACAATGATTGATAATTTTCGATATTTTGATAAATTTTGTCAAAATTCGATCTTTAAATCTTAGAAAAAAAAATTGTGCCTATGTATTTTTAATATTTTTCAATTGCTATTGTAACAATATATCAGGAGCCCTGTATTAAATTTTTACACTTTTTGGCCCAACAGATAAAACTTTATTGATATTTATAGAAAAAAAAACTAAAAAAATTGAAAACTGAAAATGTACGTAAACAACTCAAAAAGAGTCAAAATATTTTCAAAATTGTACAGTGTATAGGAAATGCTAATATAAATATTCAGTGAAATTTTCATGTATCTAAAGTTATTCGTTTTTGAATTACAACAAAATAAGGAAATCGCTACATGAGAAATCAAGTGAATATCCAATGTTTTAAAAAATTTGAATTTCAAACTCTCATAAAAATTTTATTTGACTTTCTTAGACATTTTTTTTTTTGATAAAAGTAAATAATCTTATAAGGAATCTTGTATTACATTTTCAAATCAAAGATTTAAAAAGAAAAATTTTTACGAATTCTTAACTCAAAATAATTTGCTAATTTTCGTGATTTTTCCATATTTTGTCAATTTTTGAACTTTAAATGCTTATAAAAAAAAACTGTGACTAAGGAATTTTAATAATTTTCATCTGCCTTTGAAACAATATACTAGGATCCTTCTATTAAATTTTCAAGCTTTCGCAACCAACAAACTAAAAAAAAATGGAAAATGAAAATGTCCTTAAACAGTTCAAAATAAATCAAAATATTTTGAAAATGTTATCGTGTATAGAAAATACAAATATAAACAACCAGTAAAAATTTCATTTATATACGTTAATTTGTTTTAGAGTTACACCAAAAACCAAAATCGATTTTTTGGAAAACAGATTTCGCGTAAAAATTCCCGTTTTTCCTTAATTTTTATGTTTTTTTTCCCGGCGCTTGTGAAAACTACTGGGAAATTTTAACTTTTAACCCCCAAAGTACCAACTAGATTCACTTTCCTATCAGAAAAGTTACTGTTGAAGAAAATCCAAGCACTTTTACTGACCTAAAACGTGATGAAAGACACAAAAAAAAATAATAAAAAAAACACACATCATTGTAAAATCAATACATTCATCGTTTCACTCATAATCTAAAATAGGAAAAATTGTATAATAATATTAATTCAACAAACTATTAAAAAAAATTCTACCATCAATTAAATGAAGGTGTTTTATAGTAATTGGTCAATGTTAAAATCATATAGAAGCCACTTCGTAAAGTCTGTCTTAAACCTATGTAGTGGTAATGTGTATAGGTGTTTTGGTATTAATTTTAGGATTTTTGTAACGAAAAATTCGGATTGTTTTTTAGTACCAGTTTTACGAGGCCAGTGCATTGTATAATGATCCATATCGTACCTGGTACTAACATTAGATTTGACACACGGGTAATGGGACATTATGTTTTTTTAAGAAAAGGACTGCTGATTTAAAATATAAGTTTTTGATATTTAGAACATTAAAGTCTTCATATAGTTGTTTTGTATGGTATGTATTATTTTTATTTAAGGCAATCTTAATTAGCATATATTGACTAGTTGGCAATCTAGAGAGAGCGTTCTCGTAAGATCCTCCCCAGCCTATTATTCCGTAAGAAATTATTGGTTCTATCAGCGCCAAGTAAATTAATCTTAAGTCTTTCTTATATAGGATATCTCGAAATTCTCTTATTGTATAAATAATTTTTCTGGTTTTTTGTGTTATTGACTTTATTTGCTCATTCCACTTCATATTTGAGCACATTTCTTACCCAAATATTTAAAGTTATTCATAATGTTTATTTTCTTACATTGGCACTTTATATCGTAGGTATTAGTGTATTACATGTACCTATCATCGTGTAGTATGAAATCTTTTTTGTTTGGAAACGTATTTGTTTTCCATGCATGTAATAAAATAACAGTTTTGTCGTAGTTCAAAAATAGATAATTTATTATAAGCCAGTGTTCTATGATTTTTAGATCTTCAGTTATAGTTTTAAACACAACTTTGCACGTATTTTCAGAGCAAATTAATACGGTGTCATCAGCATAGCAAACTAGGGTACTTTTTAAGGGTAAGTTCTTAAGGTCATTTAGTTATATATTGAATAATATAGATGAAACTTTCGTTCCTTGCTGTTTAATCTTCATTTCATCACTATGTGTTTTGTTAATTTTAACTAATTGTTTCTTGTCACTAAGGTAAGATATGAATAATTCTTAATCGGGTCCAGTTATCCCGATATTTTTCATTTTATTCAATAGATTATCGTGGTTAATAGTGTCAAACGCTTTAGCCAAGTCAAGGTAAATCGATGCACATATTTTTTCTTTCTTTAACGCATTGTAAATAATATTTGTTGTTTTTGCTATAGCCTGATCCTTCCTTTTTTCCGTTCTAAAACTAAATTGGTTTTCTAATAGTAAATTATTTTTTTCTAAAAATTCAACAGTCTATTTTTAATTATATTAGATTCTGGGTGAAGCGAGGAAGCTATAGTGGTTTTACAATGGTGTTTATTTGTTTTTTTTTTGTTTTTCAAACACTTGCTATAGCCTATATTCGATATAATAGAGATTGAACGATAATTATTTAATGAAGTGTATGAACCTTTTTTATGTATAGGGGTGACTATTGAAATTTTAAAGTGGACTGGAACGATGAATGTATTGATTTTACAATGATGTGTGTTTTTTTAGCAAGTTTTAGCACAGTAGAAGTGCTTGGATTTTCTTCAACAGTAGCTTTTCTGCTAGGAAAGTGAATCTAGTTGGTACTTTGGTGGGTCAAAAGTGAAAATTTTCCAGTAGTTTTTAAAAGCGGCGTGAAAAACAAAATAAAAATTAAGGAAAAACGGGAAGTTTTACACTAAAATCTGTTTTCGAAAAAATTAGATTTTGGTTTTTGGTGCTACTCTTAAACAAATGACCGTAGGTATATGAAATTTTGACTGAATGTTTATATATTAGCATTTTCTATATACGATAACATTTTCAGAATGTTTTGATTTATTTTGAACTGTTTAGGCACATTTTCACTTTCCATTTTTTTTAGTTTTTTTTTCTAAAAATATCAATAAATACGCCGTTATAAGTACCTAATGGATATTGTGATATGATTAATTTGGAATTTATTATAGGTCAATTTTTTTTAATACGATAGATAAGTATATAATATGTCTTATACCTAGACTGACATACCGTCTCCTCTCAGAATCATTTTTCTTATACAATGATATAATATCATTGAATTCAAATGTAATACCATCCATTATACAGTGACCCACTTGTAACCAACTGTACAGCAGAGCACTTTTTTTAATATGGTGATTAATTCGGAGGCAATATTTATGTAACATTCATTAAAGCTATTAGCTATTATTTTTGGGTGTTCATTATCATTTATTTCTATACCATCCTTGGTGAGTATTTTATGCAATGTTTGTTGTTTTTTATTTTTACCGATAATTATGTAATATATAAAAAATATAATTACCCCATAATATTTTGAAAATTTTATCAAGTATAAGAATTGATAATATAAACATTCAGTGAAATTTTAAATTTGATAAATTTTGTCAAAATTCGAACTTTATTTGCGTATAAAAAATAATTGTGCTTATTTATTTTTAATATTTTTCAACTGCTATTGTAAGAATATAGTAGGAGCCTTATATTAAATTTTCAAGCTTTTTTACCCAACAAATAATGTTTTATTGACATGCATAGAAAAAAAGATTATAAAATTGTAAACTAAACAGTGCTCAAACAGTTCAAAACAAATCAAATCTTATCGTGTATAGAAAATGAAAATTTAAACTATCAGTGAAAATGTCATGTAGCCGATATTTAGGTGCATAATACACATTTTTCAAACGACGAACAAGCTATATCGATCGGTTTCCGGTCGCGCATCTGTCATGAGCAC
The DNA here is from genome assembly GCA_016617965.1 of Macrosiphum rosae. NCBI lineage: Eukaryota > Metazoa > Arthropoda > Insecta > Hemiptera > Aphididae > Macrosiphum > Macrosiphum rosae. Next base: position 11,383 of record WHPZ01588587.1, read on the forward strand.
GGTTATCTACTCGAGTAGATAACTATGGTCATGAGTCATTCCGTGCACGACTCACGAAACGTATTTCGAAAATAATACCACAGAATAGATGAAATAGATTTCATCTATTCTGTGATAATACCGTTCACGGCCTGCCTTGCTGCTTATCCTGATTCCCAACATTTTCTTAACATTACTCATAAAAAATATGAAACAACAGTTATCTCAAATCACTTAGAGTTTAGAGTTTAGACCCATAAGAGCTGAGAGTGTGTACTGTATATGGGCTATATATAATAATAATAGTAGGTATATATTGTGATTCCGATATCGGTGGTAGTTAATACTATATAGGTATTGCTAGTTATTAGATAATAGTTTATTATACGTTTATCTTAATAAATACTCAATCCATGCGGTTAAATTTTATCGTTTATAGCTTTATGTCTACCTAACGAATAACGATAATGATACACCGCGTTGTTCAACTACAGCTAAGCTATAGGCTATTTACTGTAATACGATTTACAAATTATTATTAACAACTTTCAATATCGTTTACACAAAGATTGGGTAAGTATAGCAGAGGCGGAATTAAGAATTTTTTCGCCCTGGGAAAATATTGAAATTACGCCCAATCATAGACCAAGATTGAAAATATTATATAATTCCATACAATTGTTTCATAATAACTGGAACTAAAATCACAAAAATATTTATTGACTTTTAAACACATAATAATACCTATATAATAATTAATATAGTCTGTGGACTGCGGTGTAACCAACTACAAGTAGTTTATACCAATATACTATATAAAAAAAGATTCAGATTTAAGTGATTAAGGGGGCTGCATGTTTTAAGGAGTACTATTTAGGCAATTCATGTGACATATAAATTAATACTTTATCTGTGTGTGAGTAGTAAATGAACATTAGTGTGAGTAATCCGTTATCGTTTCCGAGAATCGCTGCACGTCGGACAACCGCGCCGGAAGCAACTCTCACACGTGCACGCACATGTCAATACATCGCAAAAAATTAAATATATTCTTCTTTGCATGACTTGACTATAAAATTACTAAAAGCGGGGTAGTAAATTAATCATACTTCCCGAACTTCGATTTTAATTTCGAAAAAATGGTTGAATTTATAAACTTCTATACTATGCTTCTTAGGAATTACTTTTTTTTATTTTAAATCAGATGTGCCCAAAATAAATACAAATGTAAAGCAATTATTTCATGAATTTCTAAAAAAAAAAAATGGTCATTTAAAGGTTATTTTAAATTGAAAATTGAAAATCGACTTCCTAAGAAACCTAGATATTTTATCAATGAATTCAAACACGTATAAAAAATTTAAATCGAACATTCCGAAGTACGTGTAATTTACCATCGCTTATTGGTCTAAAACGTATGAAAAATTCGTGGGTTGCTCCACCTTAGCGTAGTGTTTTCAGTAAATGTTTATAATAGCATTTTCTATACACATAACAATTTTTAAAATACTTTGAATTGTTGTGGGCGGTTTACGCAAACTTTCAGTTTCCAATTTATTTTGTTTTTTCTAAAATATCAATTAAATTTTATTCGTTGGGTCAAAAAGCTTGGACATTTAATACTAGCTGGTGCCTAATATATTGTTTCAATGACAGTTTGTTGAACATTAAAAATACATAATCACAATTTTTTACTATAGCATATAAATAAGTTCGAGTTTTTATAAAATACGTAAAAATCACGAAAATGTGCATATTATTTTGAGTTAGCAATTCATAAAAAATATACTTTTTCGATCTAAAATTTGAAAATATTATAATATATGATTCCTCATAAGTTTGTATATACAGTAAGTATATATTTGTCATGGTATATCACGGAAAAAACACGAAAATTTAATTTTTGAGTGATAAATTTATAAAAATTTTTCTTTATAAATCTGAGATTTTTAAATGTAATACAAAATTCTACATAAGTATGTCTACTTTTATCAAAAAAACTTATTAGTTATTGAATAACAACAAAATAAGAAAGAGGACGCCCACCCGTATGTGTTGTCTCCGGCTTACAAACGCGTAACATACCAAATTTACGCTCAGAAATTCAAGTTTTATGCCGTTAGCTTAAAAATTAGAGTGAATCGTTACATTATGCAACTTGACGGTAAGAAAATCAAAAAACTTCCAACAAAACGCAGATATTGTTCTTACCATCAAGTTTCAGAATTGGCGTCCTCTTAATTAACCGTTGAATATCCATTGCAATGTCTATAACTTCAAACGGTCGTAAAAATTTAACTTGACTTTTCAGTAAAGTTATTGTTTAGCAGCAAAACTTAAGGGGTAGGTATCTTGTATTACATTTTCAAAGCTTAGATATGAATAGGAATATTTTTATGAACTATTAACTCAAAATAATTTTCCAATTTTCGTGATTTTACTGAATTTAGTAAATTTTTTTATTTCGACACTCGTAAAAATTATTATGAGTATACACTCAACTTTTTTTTTATTACCACTATAAAAACAACAACTTATGAGGAACATTGTATTATATTTTCAAGTTTTTTGGCAGAGTATAAAATATTTTATCGACCATAATTAAATAATAAACTAATAAAACTCGAATTTATCTTATGCCTAATAAATAAGAGTCGCAATACCTATTAAATATTAAAATTGTATGGTGCATAGAAATTATTGGTAATATAAACATTCAGTGAACATTTCATCATATGTATTCTATTTTTTTAGAGCTACACTCAAAAACAAAATTAATTTTTTGAAAAACTGGTTTTGCGTAAAAATCTCAGTTTTTCATTAATTTTTTGTTTGTTTGCGCATTAATTGTTTTCTCTCTCTGTCCCACGCCCAACATAGACAATACCCATTTACGCAGAATCATTTTTTCAATGTTTTTAAGTAATAATAGAGTAAAATAACTCATTACAAAAAATATAAAGAATAATATTTTTGAGAGAATGACATATCGATTTGTCTAAATATTGTCTCAAAACAATTTAAACATACATTTAAATTTACATCATTTTTGTGTTTATTTTAAAAGTCGAATAACAATAAAATATAAAATCGATAAGTCGTTCCCTCAAAAATACCATTCTCTATTTTTTTTTTTGAAATAGGTGATTTTACTCTAAGATTTCTTAAATACATAGAAAAATGATTCTGCGTTAATGCGTTTTGTCCATGCTGCGCGTGGGCCAGAAAGAGAAAACAAATGGTGCGCTGACATCCTCAGTCTCTTAATATGTCTTTATAATTTGCATAACGGTCATCTTCCCCACCCCTCGTATAAAATACTATAATTTTTTTACATTTCGCGTCACCTATACGTATACCTACTACTATTGTGACGGTGACCGCGGTCCGTGAACCGTGGAAGACAAATTGTTATTGTGTTTGGCTGCATTTTACCGCCACGGCGTCACCGTCCGCAACCGCCGCGCTTTATCAGAAGCAGGCTGTGGCCCGTGTGTATTAACGCGGTTTCAACCACTCCCGGTGAGTATTTTCGGTTAATATGATAACGCGAATGTATTGAGCAACACTCTACACGGTTCGGTACTTTGATAACGCGTAACGGTTTTAAATTATTATGCTAACTAAAATGCTTAATTATTATTATTAATTATTAGTCATTTGTGTTTTGTGCTGATATACTGATATGGTCTGAACGCCGATTCTCACGATTCGATTGTCAGACGAACATGCGTGAACAATTACAGTCGTGTTAATAAATCCCTATTGGTTATTATCATCAACATCATCATAATAAATTGTTATTTACGTTATTTACCAGTCGCAAACGTGAACACCGCTTCAATTGTCCATTATCAAGTAAGTCTACACAACAGTCTACAGTCTACAGTCTACACTCTATATTAACATTCCCCTTAGCGTCTAGTAATTTTCGTTTGCCGTTTGCTGTTGCATACTTTTATTATTATGCCACGACGAGTGAACATTTCATAGCAAACAATTTTTACTGTTATTAATTTATAATGTGTTAATACGTTTGTTGTACCTAATGAAATAAACCGCGTCAACCGTTTCTTTAAAATTACTGAATTCTGTTACAAAACACAAAATTGTTTGAAATTCCAAGTAAAATGTAGGTACCGCTGTAACTTGATTGGGTACCTATATTTCAAATTTTATTGTTGTATACAATTCTACGCAAAACACAGCATTTGTGCTCAGGCATGTACCATCAACTCTGTATCATTATTCATTATAATATTCTATTTTACTATCTACTACTGTTTTGTGTAGGTAGGTACTACACAACTATACAATAGTATACATTTAAGTAGGTATAGTATCAATGCTTTATGTTCCACTATAGCTGTGATATTTGCATCACTTGTATTATCATGTTATGTCCTAGGTTAAATATTAGTATTACAAAATCAATTATATTTTAGGTAATAATAATTTAGATTGTTTAGTAGGTATCATTGTAATGGTGTATTATAGTGAGTTATTGCAACTAGTAATATAGTCATAGGCACAATTTGGACAACTGTTTTGGGGGGAGATAAATTTATAAAATCAACACAGACCCGCAGGGGTTATACCCCCGCACCCACTCTCCACTTACAATCATTTTCATTGCTGGATCTTTATCTTCATTATTTTCAACAATTTTTATAGAGGAAATCTCAGATAGTTAAGAGTTTAAGGTATCAAAATTACTAAGTCTTTTATTTGTTTTTAAATTAAAAATACTAAACATATTATTTCTTGATATTATTTAACTTCAAAAAACAACTGACATGTAGAAATATTGAAAAAAAACACTTGTCACACGAAGAAATAAAGTTGTTTTTGATAAATCAAACTATTAATTATTATACTATAAAGAATAAAACATTAGAATAAATTATAGCCGGGTAAGTGTAACAAACGAATTTCGGATTTACAGAATATTACCCACACGGTTTCTAAGTGAGTTTCTATTATATTATTATACTTTATAGAATATAAAGTATTAGAGACTAGAGCTATGAGTAAGCAAGACAGAAATGTTGCGTTCAGCGTTTCCTCAGAATTGCGTTAAGAAGTCATAATAAATTAATAACATAATGTTTTAATGACATGTCTGTCAATTCCATAATCAAAAAATAGATAATATGCAATAATAATATTTGTACCAATACTTCTATGAAGCAGATCACCTATACTTAAACTGTTAAAACTGTTAACAATGATGTATCATATCATTGATTTTAAATACTAATGTTGCTAACATTAATAACATAAATTGATTATATATTCTGTAAACCAATATTAATTATACTTATTAGACAACATGTTTGAACACTGACTATCATGTTGGCTAAGAAATCTCATAGTTAAAGTTTTTTTTTTATTTGATCATTTTTATATTAGGTACTGATTATGGAGAATGAATATATTTAAAAAATGAGGGGGGCTTAAATTAAACTAGGGGGTGGGCCTAAGCCTATGATTATAGTCTATTAATATGTCTACTGTAGATTATAATCTACTTTTTAAAATGCTTGTAAAAGAAAATGTATAGTACATTCCAACTGAAGAATCCATAATTTAAGTAGGCAAACAGTTAAAAAAGGGGTAAAAATAATGATTAAATAAATGTTTTTATTTTTTCAATCTATAAAATCATACTTAATTATAATTCTTTTATGTAGGTAAAATCACTGAATTGAAGACATTTGTATAATATTGTTAAGTAGAACACATACTATTCTTTTATTATTATTTATCAGTAGGCTTTTTAGTAGACTGTATTGAGAGATAGCCATTCACAATTCATTATTTTTATTATTAGTAATAATATTTTATTGGATTTCTCTAACAGCAAACGTATATTTTCATTTTTTACTGTACCTATTTGAACACGAGCCTAAACCAATTAACAAAATATAAAATAGTAAAATATAAAATAATGGTAATTAGAACTGTCGCTATTAGGATTTTTATGAAAATTCTAAATACAAATTACAAGTAGTAAGTTATAAATTATTGCTCAAAAATATATTTTTCTAAAAATTACAGTGCCTTGTTTGTCTACTTGATAATTATGCCATTGCTATTTAAGAATATAAAATAACATATTCTGAACTTAAAACCTTTTTTATCATATAAATTCTAACTAAATGTAAATTTTCCTATTAAACTCCTTATATTCTATTTAAGTTAAGAAACTTACTTAGAAGTTAACTTTAAAGGGATTTTACTAAACAGCAGGCCATACAGATGGCATACATACAGACAATATTCAATTAATATTAAATAGAGACAAATTAATTAATTAATGTATTGATGATAGTTTTAACTAAACAGTTAAAAAATAATATATTTTATTAGAGCTGTTAGCTTGACAATTTTCAACGACTGAAATTTTTCATTTGAAAATGTAAAGCTCTAGGTATACCTAGATAGTTCAGATGTATGAAATAAAATGACTTAGGTATGCCATACATGAATACCAGTAGAGGAAAAAAAATTACAAAATCCTATACAAAATTTTTTTTAAATATTTTCAGTTATTAAACATTTTTATAAAATTTTATCATGATACTATTATTGTTATAAATTATAATTATACTCAACAAATTTATTAATATATTACTCATTTACTTTTATCAAATAATGATATTCATTGGCAGAAACATGCAGTTAAAACAATCTAAAAAAATATAATAATGTATAACTTTAAAAAAATTGGTGTATGTATTTCTATTTAAATATTAATTTACTATGGATATAACTAGATTTAATTTATTATTAACTAAACAGTAGACTTATATATTATGTGTACCTAAACATTTTTCAATATACAATAAGTTATTGTTTTGGTAGTAAGTATTTCCATTACATTGATATTATAGGGAAATATAATTATTTTAGATCAAAATTTACAATCTAATAATTTATTAATAACAGCTTGACTAATTTAATTTTAAATTTTAATAGTAAATAATTGTATGTTTGTTAATACTAATTAAAACAAGTCAAACTATTCATTATGTTTTTAAAATTTTATTTCAGAATGCCACCAATCACTCGACATCAATTAAAAAAAACCGGTTTGAAAACTGAACCTTATTCGAAAGAGAACCGTCCATTAGATAGAAGAGCTGCTTTGTTAGATCTTGTAACAAATAATGTAACTGTAAGTAGTTTTTTATTTTGTTTTATATTTTATTATTTATATATTTCAAAATCATAAAATAAAATGTATATCTATTATAGTACCTAGTGATGTAAATTTTCATGAACATTTTTTTTGTGAAAATATTCAAAAAGTTGAACAATTTATAATTTATCATATTAATGTCTTATCAAATAAATCTTTTGATATTATATAGTTATAGGCACTGTTATAGTATATTTAACCTTCATAATTATATTTAAATCTATATACTTTTATTACCATTTACCCATTTTAATATTATTTTGGTATTATTCTATTGAACATAATATAGTAAACACAAAATACAAATCATTAAATATATTGTTTGTTAGAAGGGAAAAGGGCGTAAGCGGCACTTTTTTAAAATTGATGTTTTTGCATATTGTTGTAAACAGCATGATTATACAACGATTAATCCAACCTAAACATAAATATAATTTGTTAATAGAATTGGATTGAATGATAAAATTGGGCGTAAACGTCAAATAAAAGACTAAAAGACGTAAACAGCATTCAAGGAAATCTGATAAAACGTAAGATATACCGTCATTGTTGACGGTTTTATCAATCTATCGTTTTAAATTGCTGTAATATATTATTACTTAAAAAGAAATAAGAAATTGCAATACAACTATATAATTTTAATGAAACACAAAAACTAAAGAATAAAACATTAATTATTATAATAATAGAATGCTTAATATTTTACTTAACTGACGTTGGTACCAGAACTCAGTGCATTATTATTCATTATTATAATTATCTTAGGTACAAGAACAATAATTTTCAAAAATAAATTGGAGCCCAGGTAAATATTTATTTTATGTATATTTATGTACATGCAATTTTCACTGGATGTTTATATTGGCCATTTCTATGCACCATAAAATTTTCGAGTTTTATTAGTATTATTTTTTTTAAATTATGGTCGTTTAAATATTTTATGCTCTGCCTAAAAACTTGGAAATGTAACATAATGAAAACATAAGTCGTTGTTAGTGGAAATAAAAAAAAAATGAATGTAAATTGTAAAATTGTTTTAAGTTAGAAGTTAATAAAAATGTTCCTATTTATATCCAAGCTTTGAAAATATAATAGAAGATTCTCCTTAAGTTTTGCTACATTTAACATAAACAATAACCTAATCGAAAGTCAAATTAAATTTCTATGATTGTTTGAAGTTTCACTTTAGATATTCAACCGTAAATTAACAAATTCTCATACAACGGTTTTCTTCTTTTGTGGTTATTGAATAACTTATAACTGTAGATACTTGCAATTTACACCAAATGTTTATTTTATGTTTTCCTATAGTGGAAAGGTGACAAGGTGACCATAGCGGGTAAAGTGGTCATGTTTTATTATTCTGTCATAAAGAAATAAACTGTTGGTTATATAACGTGGATTGATTCATTGTTATCATATTTATCAACTGATAATGATAAAAACAATTCATCTATTGGTCATAATTGTATATTATGTTCCTATGATAGAAGGTGTTTCATAATATGATTTATTTATTTATTTTAAAAAGCGTATAAAGTTATGTATAATATTATTTTATAAAATTAGTTTGTAACTAAAAAGGTCCTCAGTCTGATAAATTAAAAAAAAATATTAATATGAAACTGAATTGAAATTACTTATTTATCTAAGAAATTTTGTTGTAAGAATATGTAGGTTATATATAATAGTTATATTATGAAGTAATGAGTAATAATAATAGAAATTTTAAACCAGCAGTTAACGTGGACATTGACCAAGCATTTTGTCCACCTAGGTGGGTAAAGTGGACAATTTTGTAACTTTTTAAAAAAATCAAATTAAAACCAATTATTAATAAAAAAAAAATTACTTGCAACAATATATATTAAAATACGGTAAAAGTGGGATACTTTGCTCCAAATATATTTCTTTTTTAGTTTGAACCTATACTATAGCTTCAATAACAAATATAAAAATTACCTGTTTGCGTTGTTTTATATGTATAGATGTGAGAGGTAAGAACAATTCAAAAAAAAATCCGAATGTCGTACTAGTGACTTACTTATTCCCAAAAGTTTGGAGCAAAGTTTAAACAGATTGCAGGTTACATTTGCACAATGATTAAAATTACCTTACTTTAATGCATATAATAACTATTGGTGTAATGTTTAGTGCTTTTGTTTTAACTTATTTGAACCTATACATAATATAATTGAATAATATAAGTTTTTTTTTTTTATAGTTGATTAAAAGTCTTTTTTTAATACATTTTAAATTAAATTTCAATCACCTAGATTTTGGATAACTTTTCCGTTATGTGTTTTTGAAAACAATTTTTTTCATGACATACATCTTGGAGGCAAACTAATAGATTGATGTTCGTAATGTTTGAAAAAATTAGTAATTTTAATAAGAATAATATAAAAAAAACTACAATCTCTGATCTCAAAATCGTAATGTGCAACGATTGATATCAATAAATATTTTTTTAGGAGCAATGTTTAACCCCTGGAGTAAAGTATCCCGCTCTTACGGTACCTATCTTTAGTAATACTATGTATAGTCTAATAGTAGTTTCCTCTCAGAATGGGTTTTATAAACTATCTAATATTTTATTATTGAATTCAAATTTAACTGACATCTATCATTTATTAATAAATTATACAGCAGAGCTACTTCCCTGGTTTTTATTTTGTCATATATAATTTATTATTCTTACAAAAGAAATTGAAAACATGCATATGCAAACCAAAAACAAATATATTAGTTATTTAATAATTTTTTCGTATAGTTTGCCTATTTTAACCTACTTCTAAATTTATTTCACGTCGACTGTTACTGCTTGGTAACTGCTCAATTATAATTCAGCTCAAATGTTTATTGTAACTATTATTACACGTTTTATATATTAAAATAAATGTTAAAAAAAAAACTTCTAAATTTGTCATTATAAGATTGAATTCATATTTTTCCAGGGTGTTAAAACAAATTCTCAAACGACTAAACCATTAGAAGTTGTAAAAAATGATGATTCTACTAAGACAGAAAATACATGTAAGATTACCCAACAAAAAAAAGAAATTTCTCAACCTATTGTTGCTAAAAAACCAGCGACCAGATCAAGTGCAAAAGAGTTAGTATGATTTTATTTGTAATTAATTAACAAATAAATGATAATTTTTTTTTATATATATTAAAACAATGCAAAAACACTTGAATTATATTCATAATTAAAATGTGTTCATTATTTAAATTTCAGAGCTGCACGTTTATCTTTAAATAGTTCAGATGATAGTAATTTATACAAATCAACTCTTGAAGAACCAGCAGTTTCGAGAAATTCTGCAAAATCTGATGAACTGTATACAACTGCTGTTGATAGCACACACCGTTCCTCTCTTGAAAACAACCAATCAGATTTGTACCACTCTGCTGCACAAGAATTGTATGATAATTATTAATTACATTACATTTTTTATCTTCTAATAATATTACATGGTTCTTGTTAATTTATAGGAGTGTCAACAGTAATGCAGAAGAAATATTTGAAATAGATCAGTCCAGTTGGAATAATTTCATGTATGTGGGTTGTTATGCAAGAGATATTATAAAATACCTTAAACAAAGAGAAGTAAATACAATTTTCATAGATATTTATGAATCCCACAACAATTGCACAATGTATTAATTCATTATTTCTTAGGATAACTTTACTGTTACTGATTATATTAATAATCAACCTGAATTAACTGCAAAACATCGAGCAATTGTTGTTAACTGGTTAGTGAGTTTACAAGAAATGTATGGGTTAAATCACGAAGTATTATATATGGCTGTCAAACTAATTGATTTGTATTTAATGAAAAATGAAACGTTACAAAATAAATTTCAACTTTTAGCCTCTGGAGCATTATTATTAGCTACTAAAGTTGATGTAAGTAAAAATAACTTTAATATTTAGGTATTATTTCATTAAAAATAATTCACTTTGTTTTTGAATAGGAGAGAGGGGAGCCTGGTTTCCCTTACGACCTAGTCAAACATAGCAAGTATATTTATACAGAAGATGAATTGTTTGTTACCGAAAGAGAATTATTTAGAGCTTTAAAGTATGAAATCAATGTTCCTCTGTCTTATGTGTTTTTAAGGCGCTATGCCCGTGTAAGTGAATTGTTTATCGCTAATTACTACTGATGTTTTAATTTTCACTTTTATTTTTAGTGCATGAAATGCCAAATGATTTTATTAACATTAGCAAGATATATATTGGAATGCAGTTTGTTAGATTATAAATTTGTGACTTTAAAAGATTCACAGAAAGCCGCAGCATCCTTATATTTGGCATTTAAAATGTGTAATAAAGTGATAGAAGTAAAAGAATTTTTCAAATATACAGGTAAAATTTATATTTTATTGAGAAAGCATTGTTGAACAGATTAATCTAGTAAAATTTGAAATTCTGAATCAATATAATAAACTATGCAATTTTATGAGTTTAATTTTGTATACTTTCTTTTATCAAGAATAGAATTAATCTTGTTTTATATATTTATATAACGCAAATATTAAGTAAATGTATATTTGTGTATTAATATATTATATTCAGTTTACAATTAAGAAATCATAATACAATAAGTAACTTATAATAAAAGTTAGCCTATAGTGGCAACAAAGAGGTAATTAGATAAAACCCTAAATATACCTTACTAATTGATCGTATTATTGTATCAGAATTACTTTGACATTGAATCCTATTGCATTAATTAATTTTTCACTTTAAGATTATCGAGTAACAGAAATTAAAGAAACAGTAATCGAATTAAACAACATGTTGCATACTCAAAGTTCAAATCTGTCTGCTGTTAAACAAAAATATTCGCATGAGTAAATATTATTAAAAATCGATTTAAGAAAATCGTAGAAAATTTTATATTGGAATTAATATATTTTATCTTTTGTTTCAGGACTTTTTTCAAAGTTGCTAATAAGTCATTATTAAGCAATTCCAAACTTACTTTTGACTAAACCAGGAATATTTAGCGTATTTGGAAATAAAATGCATTTTTGTTTAGTGATCTACTGATATTTTTATTGGTTTTTTTTTTACTTTATTTTTCTAATAAGGTTTTTTTTAGACGGGTTCACTTATTCAACAAATTACACATATTATATAAAACGTACAATGTATATTATCCATTTAAAATTGTTTTGTAGTTAATCACTTTAGTAATTACTTAAACATTAAAACTATCGTTAATTTATATTTATAATTTAGTGTCTTAAAATGTTAGAACGTACTTGAATATGTACTTCTATATTATATGTATTACATTTTTTTCTTTTATATCAGACTGTTGTGCTGATTAATAATAATTGTTTTATTTTTATCATATTGATAATGTTAAGAGGCTGATGTTAACGAAATTAACTTTAATTTGTATTTTTGCCTTCCATCCCACTCCAAAGTTTTAGAAAATATTAAGAAAATTACATGTAATGATAGGTTTTTAAGATGTATTTTTTTTTCAATGTATTGTAAAGAACTATATTTTATAAAACTGGTTGTATCAAATTGAATTCTTTTTTTCAATGTTATGTTTTTGGGTATTATCTAACTTATCTTGTATGTTGTTAAACTTAATTTTAATAATAAAAAATGAAGACAGTTATATAAGTTTCAATTTATTTTAGTTACCTATATGTAATTTGGGAGCGGATTTGTATTAAAACAATTAATATTTATTAGAATGATATTTAAATCTGATAAGAAATGTGCAAAATTTAAATAAAACTTGTTAAAATAATACCAAATTTATTTTATGTATTTTTAACACTTAGTTTTTTTTTTGCATATTAGATATTTAAAAGTCAATATTTTTGTTTTCACATGCACTTATTTCCGGCTATAAAAATGTTGTCAACTTCACAGGGTAATGTGTACTATACTATTAAGTAGACTTTATCTACAGCAGGGCCGCAGGGGTATCAAAATATACTCATAATTTACTTAAAATAAATATTCTAATAAACCAACGAGAGAATAACAGATAATGTTCAAACATTTAAATTTGATAACTTATAACAATTTATATAATTCACTCTAATATTTAATCCAAAAACACAAAATTGGTACTGCTAGACATATATTTTGGTAATTATATGTTAGTAAGACATAGACAACACATGCAGGTACAATGTCCTCTTAATTGAATAAAAAAATAAAATACATATTTTAATTATTATTATAACCTACTTCTGTTAAAATCAATTATTACAGCTCAAAAATGTATATTGTTTTCATAAACTAGTATTAAAAAATAATATTAATAATTACAAACAATATTTAAGGTCATCTATGAACCAAGAAAGCGCTCCGTGTACTTTGGTATAGTAACTCAAAAATTGACAATTTTGGGTTATACATGTTTTTTTAAGGTTAAAATAGCATTCTTCACAATGCACTAGTAATGTATGTCATACTGGTAAAATTGAATGTGTTAAACTGTGTATATAATAGTTTATATAATTAATTTAAATTAGAAAATGTAATAGTGCAATAATCATAAATGCAATATTCATGCATTAGTGTATTATTTTGAATTATTATACTGTATAACGAAAAATGCATATTAAAAAAGTCGCTCTGCTATACAGTAGGGTACAATTGGGTCTCTGTATAATGGATGGTATTAAATTTGAATTCAATGATATAATATCATTGTATAAGAAAAACGATTCTGAGTGGAGACGGTATATCAGTCTAGGTATAAGACATATTATTATTATATACTTTACTATGGTATAAAAAAAAATTGACCTATAATAGGTACCTATAATAAATTCCAAATTAATCATATCACAATATCCATAGATATATAATAGTATACTTTTGAAGTTTCAAGTACCCACGAATAATCAAAGCTGGGCACTAACTAGTTGAATTTAATGTGTAAAATAGTCTAATCTAACTCGTTAAAAAAAAATTAACTAGTTATTATTATTATTATTATTTTTTTTTTTCATTCCAAAATTCCAAAAGTAGTTCCTCAATCATGAATTTATAAGCTATATGCATGTATAGATTATCAGCTCATATATATTATTAATTATTAGTATTTATAATAATGCACACACTGGAACCACGGCTTTTCCGCGTAGTCTTTAGAACTTTGATATCTACTAGATACAAATATAGTATCTATACGGGTGGCTTAACCAATTAGTGT
>WHPZ01588589.1:0-30106 GCA_016617965.1 Macrosiphum rosae
ACGGTCATTTGTTTTAATGTTACACCAAAAACCAAATTCGATTTTGTCAAAAACTGATTTTGCGTAAAAATTCCCGTTTTTCCTTAATTTTTATGTTGTTTTTCCCAGCACTTGTGAAAACTATTGGGAATTTTTAATTTTGACCTCCCCAATGCACCAACGATATTCACTTTCCAATCGAACAAGATACTGAAGTCGAAAATCGAAGCATTATTTCGACTACTTATCGTGTACACAGACACAAAAAAAAAAAAATAAAAATAAAAAATAAAAAAAAAAAAAAAACACACATCATTGTAAAATCAATACATTCATCGTTTCACTTAGAATCTAAAATAACATTGTATTATTACTAATTAGTACTTACAATATTCTAGGCCCAATAAAATATCCCTGAAGTATGACCTGGCTTTTGATTCAGACATCGGAGGATCACCAGGAACTTGCATCACTTCCCCACGCTCCAATAATTCAAACACTTAAATACAAAAAAAAAAAAAAGGCGGGTAAGTGGGTAATATTCTGCTGTACATTGGGTGTCTAGAGTTACTGTAATGGATGTGTTAAATTTAAATTTAATGATATAAAATCATTGAATGTATACCAAAAACGATTCTAAGCGAAGGCGGTCTGTCAGCCTATATTATTATGAAGTATATTTTATGATATGTGATTGCAGTAATTAGAGTAATTTATTTTACTATTACGCATATTTAGTACTATAATAGGATAAATTAATTTTTGCTGAAGAATTGCATATGCAAATGTTATATGTGTATAAAATATAATTATATACATTATACATACTTAAAATGTTTTAAGTAACTAAAATCTAAACTATAATCGTTATTCTCTGTTAAAAATTTAAAATATCTACAATATCGCTTAAATGTACCTATATAGTTTGAACTCAAAATGTCTAGAACAAAAAAACTGTTTTTAATACTTGAATCTTTGTTTTCAATTTTTAACCTTTAACTATAAAAATTTAACATCATATAAATTTTTAACAACAATATAATTTGCAAATTGTCGAATATTTGAATTTTTTGAAAAAATTGTTGAATGTGGTCAAAATATTAAATTGAAATGATTATAAAAAAAATCGTGTCTATGGATCTATAATATTTCTTAACCACTATTATAACTACTTATAAGTTATGAGGAATCTTGTATTTATCTTACATTTTTAACCATTTTGAATTTTGACACGACGACAATTTTTTATTATTTTATTGACATAAGTAGAAAAAAAAATTTTAAAAAATTGAATATTAAAATATCTATAATAATACCTCAAAACGAGTCACAATATTTTGAAAATTTATCATGTATAAAAAATGATGAAATAAATTATTAAATTTTCAATATTTTTTTTCCGAATGATAGAGAGAGATATTTTTTTATCAACAATCGTTAAAAAAAACTAATAAAAATCAAAATTATCTCATGCAGTTATGCCTATCAATAATTCAAAAATAGTGAAAATATTTTGGTATGTAGAAAACGCCATTATAAACTTTCAGTAAAAGTTTCATATTTCTGAGTTTATTTTTTAGAGTTGCACCAAAAAACAACATCGATTTTGTATAAAAATCTTAATTTTTCCATAATTTATATTTGACCCCCCAAAGTACCAACAAGATTAAATTTCTTTCTAGAAAAGACGCTGAAATAGAAAATTGAAACATGTTTACTTCCTCAAAAAGTGTTGATCGACAAGAAAAAAAACACATCATTATAAAGTCACTACACTTATTGCTTAGCTCAAAATTTCAATCATTAATAAAATATATTGAAATATTTACCCAAATAAAGATGATCCTCATCTGGATCCTCTAAAACTTCAACTAGTTTCACTACATTAGGATGATCAAGTTTTTTCAACAAAGCTATTTCCCTGTATACTTTGTCTAAAGGATTGGCCCCTTTACGTCTGGCGTTCAGTCTGCCTATAATTTAATATAAAAATTGTAAAACTGTAATTATGCAAAGCAAATTTATTTATAATTTATTTTTCATAATAATTTATCTTAGCAATAAGTAGGTAGCTGTTATCTCTGAGGATTTAACTGTAGTATAAAATGTATAATTTCATATGACTATTATTTATTACATTGAATATATACGATATACATTATGTATAACAACTTACTCCATAATAATTACGTCCAAAATATAAGATTTTATATAGGCTACGAAAACAATCACATAAAGAGATTTACGTGTGTGAATTATGTCGTATGACTATTATAATAATTATTATTTATTACCTATGTGGGCTATGACTTTATATGACTTACGAGACCGGAGACTTACAGTAATAACTTATATAATAATAATTTATAATTTATATTTAGTAATAAATTATTGTTTAGTTTTTATAGTAAGCCATAAATCGGGGCCAAAATGACTTTATTCTTTAAAAGCTAGGCATCTTAATATTAATTAGGTAGGTATTATAAAATAATACATACCTGCATATTTATTCCAAATACCTACCTAATAAAATGTAGGGTTTTCAATGTTAAAGTGTTGTACTGTTGTACATATACTGTTGTTATTTATTTTACATACATTTTCGTATTTGATACATAATATTCATTCTTTTAGAAGAAGATTTTAATTCGAATTTTCCTTTATCGTTGAACCTCAATTAAAAGTACAAACGTTTTTCTGGGTATGTGAACATTTTCATTAGAACAAAACTATCGATTTTGGTCAGGAGCCTATATGTATAGTAAGTTGGAATATATCTACTGAACTCTAAGGGAATACTTGAATACATATTATTGCGCTTCACTTAATAATGAACAAAACTGTACACAAAAAGGTTATCTAAACAAGACATGGTAGTTTATATTTAACGTAGTAAACTGTAAACGTCTATATTCTTAGTGTAACATAGTTCGTATTAATAGTAAATATACATTATTATGTATTTTACTTACAAAGAAAAATAACAACAATGAGAATATTATAATTAGGAAATCATTTAGGTATTGTGTATTTGTGTGTATAATACACAGAGTAATAATACAAAAGTTGAGACATTTAAATTATTTTGAAATTTTGTTTACATAATGTAGATATTACATGAAATCGTTATAAATTATAATATGGTATTTGCCTGTTGACTGTTATTTTATATTAAAATTGTTTACGGTTATTGTTATAAAATAATTAGATATCCCTAGGTAAAAATTATAATACGAGGGATATGAAATCAAAAATATAAAATTAAATATCATCATGCTTTGATGTAATTATAATTTAATAGGTTAAAACTGTTCAAATATAGTAGTAAAAAATATTAAAATGTTAAACATAGGTACACTGTGTACTACACAATACCACCATAGTACCTACCAATTTGTTATTAAATATTTCATAAACTTTGAAAATTGTAGTATTTACTATTTTTTACCATGGCAGCATATTAATATTAAGAATTAGAACAATTAGAAGAATACGATTACACTGCGTGTATTGAAGATTTTATATCTTTTAGTAACAATAGCATTACAAGATGTTATAATATGTCAAAATCAAAATCAATGTAAACGTTGCGTTGTTTATGAACATATTATCATCTATTTTTTTTCTGATTATAATTTATGAATGAAAATTTAATTTTTAGATACATTTGTCAACACCAGTAGTAAATTGTATGACCAAACTATTACCTATTATATATATATATAAATATAAAGATTACGGTAAAAGCATATAATATATAGATATAAATATATAATATAATTAAATGATTTTATAATTACAAGTGTTTTATAATATAAGATGTTTTCATATTGATACCATAGTTGAATAATGTGGTACCAATATTTCCAGGTTATCACTACTACCTATCCATATTTTTACAAATAGACAATAATTCAGACACTTAGGTACCTATTATTTATATAAATTATATTGAATTATAAAAAATGCAGTCATCATTGGATTATCCATTTTCATCATTATTGATGATTATGTTATATTTAAATATTTAATTAATATTGTTAATCCGATTGATAAGTAGAAATAAGTTACTATATAGTTATTTTAAATACAATTTCAAGTGGAAAATGTAACGGTTTACTTTTTTTTTTTTAAGAAAACATTTAATTAGGTACATTTCAAAATAATAACATGAGTTAAAATGTAAAAATATCGATAGTACATTATTACTACTAATTATTTTTATAAGTTTTTGAAGTTAAAATGTTGGGTAAATTTGTCAAAATCACAAACATTTTCTGATTATTTTGTTGTTAAAAATGCATATTTAAATTGTAATACCCTATAGAATAGAATAATACAAGATTTCGATATAATATATCAAAATAATATATTTTTCAAATTACTGTGAAAAAAACTTATAAAATTAATATCATGCCTATAATTATATTATATTATATATGCAGATAGGCTAAAGATATATTTATGATATTTTTTTAAATTGCTATAAGAACGACATATGAGGGACTTATATTGCATCAATTTTGTCAAAAACTAGTGTACCTACATTAAATATTCTCGTTTCACCACTGTTTTTTGTTTTCTGTTTTTCCTAATTATCAACAAAACTAGGAATTTTTACTTTTGATCCAAAGTTCCAACTAGAATCTATGGATCTAATTTTTCACACCAAAAATCTTTACAAATATTGAAGTTTGAAGCAAATTTCCTCCAACAAAACGTGACATCAAACACAAAAAAAATTACACACATTATTGTAAAACCAATATGTAATACCTAACCCAGAAAGTGGATATAATTTTCTGTTAAATTGCTGGCAATAAATGTGAATAAAATATAACTATATAATTAAAAATAAGCAAAATCTCTGAAAATACCTAATGATACTGACTACTGAATATGCAAATGCCTGATTACATTTTTTCCGAGCTAAAATCTAGTGATCATAATGCTGTCATTGTAATTATTATAATATAATTATATTTGCATGGAATCAAATTTAATATGACATTTTAGGATGCTATTTTTAAAAGTGAATTACAACGTTCTTCTGTGGTTACAATTTGTTACATAATAAATAATATAATCTCAAACAATCTTCAAGTCAACATTTTAGTTTTTAATAGTTACGATTCTGGGGTAACGCTTTACTGACATCCGGAACTTATAGCATGGTTTTCCAGTGCACAGGCATCAGTGTGGTTACAAGATTATATTTTGTGGTTACAAATTGTTTCATAATAAATAACATAATACCAAACCATTTTCAAGTCAACATTTTGACCTTTGAGTGCCAAGGGGTAACGTACCTCATTTTTAACATAATATATTGTAAATAATAAATTATTTTATTAACTACATACAATTTAAACAATTACCTATTATGTTTGTAAAATGTTCAATATTATTGCAAAAGACTGTAAATATAAAACTTATATTTTTCTATAATTATGAAAATATATCATTTATAATGTAGTTGTTATTTAAAAGCTGTACAGTTTAAAGGTACAAAATAATTTGTTTTAGTTTAAAGTAAAAAAAATATAAAAACAGCATTATAAATGATATCCCTAACAAGTTGATAAACGTAATTTATATTCTTAATATTTTTTAATTATGATACAGTTTATGTTTGAAATAAACATATTATACAAAATAAATAAAAAATATCTTGGTTTGTTAATGAATATTTATGTATTATACTTAACAAAAAGAAACTTACCAAAGCAGCCAGCCTTTTTCATTAACTTTTTCTTCGATAATATTTTCATAGCCTAGTAAAAATAATTTGAAATATAAATTATTATTTCACATTGAAATAGGTCATATATTATGTACTTTTATTCATTTTCTGATTATTCACAAATTAAAATTAAAATTAGTGCTGATTAAAATTAAATATCATTAATAAAAAGTAAATATTTTGTTACCTATTGTTATAATAATGCCAATAATGGTTATTTAATTGTAATTTTTTTTTGAAAAATTAAAAAATGAACACATTCGAATTTAATAAGAGAGGATACAAAGGTTACATTAGCATAAGAGCCCCGTAATATAAATATGTAAATTAAGTTCCTTAAGATATTTTAGAAAATATCAATAATTATACTATTTTCAAATTTTAAACACGAATTTAAAAAAGGTCAACATTTTATAAATTGAAAACTTTTAATTTATAAACTTTGTGCATACAATAATAATAAATTTATTTGACAAGCTTAGTAAAAAAATTTATATAAATCAAATAACCGTTCAACCTAGATTGATTAATTGTGGTATTATATTTTAATATGGTTAATGGACAAAATTACAAAAACGATTTATTGAGGAGGGTTCCGTTTAATTAACTTGCTCTCGATTGTTTACGTTCGTATTAATTTCATCTGGATGCTTTTGAAACCGATTAGAGTAAATTATAATTTCATCCAATAAATAATGATCATGACTCATGAGTAATTTAAATGTGTCCTAAATCATAATTCCTTCATACACAATTTAAATAAAATTAAAAAATGTTTACATTAGGAACTAAATATCTGATCCTTTGTCGCTTTGATCACACATTTATCCTATGACCAAATATTTGTCTGTGAAAATAATTCAAAAATGTTTAAATAATATTATATTAATTATTATTACTCACATAATGTTGATCATCTAATTCGTTATACGCCAATTTTACAAGTCCATAGGATCCCTAAACAGATAAAATAATAAGTATATAGTTAAAATATATTATATAGTTCATTAGTTCATCATTTACTTAGATAATATGTACTATTATGCGTGTTAAAATGGTTTTATTTAATAATAAAATCGTAAATTGTACTTATTAAATATTTAAAACAAAAATATTTTGAATTCAAGTTAAGTATAAATGTAAAAACAGAATATTAATAATAAGTATTTTGTTTATTGTGTATTGTCTGTAAAAACAGTTTTAACTTTTAAAGAACACGAAACGTCACGAACTCGACATTTTAAAGTCTATATTTATAAGACATGCAAAAACAACATTGTTATTGTACCTAGTTTCAATCGATCAAAGAAATGTTATTTACCTTTTTTTCGTTCAAATGGTATACTGTTCAGACTTTGTTTTCTGCTTCATTAATTTCAATAAAAATTTAATTGTGCATTCAAGAGTGTTGACTAAGGTGATATTTTTTTTACAATGTGTCATGTTTACTGGTTATCCGGCTACCAGATTTAAACATGGTTAATAAGTATTAAACAGTTATTCAGTCGTATGCTTTATTAGATCGACGACTTCTTTTAAATTTTATAAAATACAAAAAATGTATGGCAACAAATAATAATAAAAATATCTCAAAAGTCAGTAAAAAGTTTATGGAAGGTACCTATACTAATATACTATTATAAACCAATAACTCAATGTCAATTTAGTAAATTCAGTTATGGTGAGTAATATCATGTTGAATTAATACAGGAATAACAGTTTTCAAAAAATTTTATTCAATTTTATGCTACGTATTTAAATGTGTATTTTTAGTACTACGTGATTATCATATTATCTAAATCAGTGGCGGCCATACGGTCGATCTTGGACGATTTCTAAGTCGATTCCCCTTGTTAGAATTTATTGATTATTGTTATCCATTTGTCATTTAGTAGATACCTAAATCTAACCTATAACCTAACCTAGTTATAACTTATAAAATACATATTTCGGATTTGGTGTGAAATGGCATTTTCTCACATGAACGTTATAAAAGCTGAATAGAGATACCGGACCTATGCTTTTAGAGCAGCGTCTTCGTTTAGCAGTTAGTGCCTATTGCCGAGATTATAATTAACTGGCCATGATATGCAACGACACTCTTCTACATCAACAGTACAATGTTAACATAATATGTTATACATTTTAAAACTACCTTTTTAAAAATTTAATGTGAAACACTCATCTTTGATAACTTTACACATTTATTTTATTATTTATATAATAGTATGTTTATTAATAATATAAAATAATTGTTTACATTAGTTGATCCTAAAAGAAAAAATATACCCTCAGTAATTCTTAATCAAAAAAAGTTTAACCACCCCTGAATTCAATAATTATCAAGTTGTGTTATTAATGATTCGAACGGTTATAAATTCTAACGGGAAAATACTTCTCCTTCCATTCATGGCAACATATCATGAATAATTCACAAAAATATCAATTTCATAATCAAAAATGTATAGACGTACATAAAGTTGATTGTCCCTACAAAACAAAAGAGAAAACGTAGATGATTATTTTTAAACTGTATTATTTTATTCCATCAGTAAAATCTATGAACGTTTTTAGCAAGAATTAATAAACAAATGAATCATTTATTCTATGGGTAAGTACTATTATTATGTGGGATTGGGATATGTATTAATTATAAATTAAAATCATAATTATAATAACTGTTCACATATAATGCTTAAATAATTTGTAAAAAAAAAAGATTGACAAGATATTTTAGGACAGTTCATGGACAAGTATTCATTTTAAATTAGTTAAAAAGAATTATCAGATTTCTAAAATGAATCTATATGAAATCAGTAAAATATATCAGTTACACTAAAATATTTATAAATTTTTTCAGTTATACTTCTTTAATATTTTAATGATGAACGATTAGAAAATAATTTATTTAGATACTATTACTTATTTTATTATATTACATTTAATCATTTTAGTTCGTTCATGTTTTTAATACTTTCAAACCTAGGTATATCAATATAATAATGTATAAATAAATTGTATAGTACCCAATACCCATGCATATTTAATTGCTCACCTTACCGAGTGATTCACCATGAATGACTTGGTGATTGTAGTAAATATAGTTATGGCGTTAATATAACATAGTTAGGTAATAATTTTTAACTGCATTTGTTATGTTATGAACTATCACTGCTTTAAAATTTAAAAACACCTGCTGCTTCATTAAGCCACCCAAAATTACCTAGTCTCACATTTTTTTTTGTACAGGGAATGAACTCAATATAGTCTCTAGCTAATTTTTCAAAAGCTCATACAGTTATACTGATAAGTGTAGTTATAGTGATAAATTAACAACTATGATAAATCAGTTTAAATTAGCAGCAACCAATTAAAATATGAGTAATATTCAAAATTCTATAAGACGGTTATTGGATTATTGATAAATGATAATTTATATATTATTGGGGGAGAAAAAAGTAGTAAAATGTCACATTGTCACATTATATAGATCACATTATCACAACAATTATTTGTGGGTATAAAATCAGTATAAAGTCACCCCGAACTATATACTTAGAAATTAGGCAAAACATCATTAAAATATATGAAAACTTTACGTATTCAAAACAATTTAAACAATATTATTGATGTACATTTTGGAACTCAAACAAATAATATAACCGGAAATATATTTCTTAATTCTTTATTCGTCAATTCACAATTATACGAGTATATATTATAATATTATACCTAATACCTATTGTCTGGATTATTTATGACTGATGGAGTGATGAGTAATAACTAATGACTAATGAGTAAAAATGAATATAAAACCGTTTGCTGCAGTATAAATTATTGATGTGTGTATAAAATGTATACCTGTCCGATGGAGTCGATCAGTTTGTACTGATTGAGCTTTTGATGAACATTCGGATCGTCCAAGCTCTGCACGTTGACGGACACGCGGCACTCGCGCAACGGCGGCCGACGTCTGGCAAATCGCGGCGAACACGCTGGCGAGTAGGGCAAGTTGGGACATATCGGTCGCGGTGAAGATGTCGCCGCCGCCGTCACAGATTCAGTCTTGTTGCAAGTTACAGCTTGCGAATCTGACGGACTGTCTGAAACCGTAGCGGTGGCCGACGCCGATTGTTGGGGATCGCACGGGTGGTGATCGTTTACGGTTACCGCCGAGGCGCATTGTTGCTGTTGAGTGTCACCGACCACAGAGGTGGATGCGGCGGCAGTCGTCGGTCTTTCTGGCGATGTCGACGGATTCGCGTCCACTGACACTGCCGCATGTCTGCTGCAAAACGAAAAAAAATGAATGAGACAGTTTCTTTGTTGTTGTTATTGTTCTGAGCTATGTTTCGTTTAATGTATGACACTATGACTACAAATTCGAGTTGAGTGTACTGGACGATTCTATTTCAACAGAAAACATCACTATCTCAATACGTATTCACGTTTTTAAAAATATAAATTTTCATAATTTGTTACAACTTACAAAACAAAATATTTGGAAAAAGTTATGATTTCTAGGAGGTCAGAATTGAGGAATACCTTGTATTTTTGTACTCAACTAGTCAACTACAAATTACAGTTGATTTTTTTTGATTATAACAGGACAAGTTTTAATTGTATATTGGCATGTAAGAATTACCACCATCACTAGGCCACATAAGTGTGTGCAACGTGCAAAATTCTAGAATTTGTTATATTATGCAGCACTATATAATTCTCGGTGGTGCCCAGTGGTGCAGCCAGGAATTTTTTTATGGCGGGGGGGGGGGTTAAGTATACAAATACAATATGTCTTTTATTTACACTTTTTCTTTTTTTATTTATCTTGATAAAATTCTAAGGTTAACACTCAACACGGTTAATGGGGGGGGGGCTATAGCCCCCTTAGCCACCCCCTGGCTACGCCACTGGTGGTACCAATAATGTGTAAATTCGTGCTATACATAATTTTAGAGTGAAATTTGCAGCCAAAACTTTGATAAAAAAACAATAACAGTTTTTCAATATAGGAGATAAATAATAAATCCATCCTTGAGAGACACCTGGAAGCTAAAGTAATGTGGATTTGATCAGAAAGATAGTTTTCATTAGAAAATTTGTGTTCGACCTATGAATATGATGCGGGTTCAGCAAACCCGCATGTTATAAATTGATTGAGTAATTCTATCGAAAGCTTTTTTCTATACCATTCATATCAATATAAAAAACATCAGCTGCTGATTGCATTTAAACAACTTTAAAATTGAGTGTTTACATATACATAAGCTTGTTACTGTTGATCGGTTTTACATAAGACACTAAGCCATAAAGCCAGGTTGACTGCGTAAATAAATAGACCAATACATAGACATAACTGTAGGTATTTTTCTGTAGAAGTTAGAATTTTATTAGCAGCACAGACCCTGGTGAATGGTGGACGGTGGTTGATATTTCAAACTAAAATATGATAAAAACTGAGGAGCTATTGATAAAATTAGAGTGCAACTAAGCTAATCATACGACCCGCATGACTACAAGTAAAAAATCACGACAATTTGAAAATTATTTCGAGTTACAAATTCATAAAATTCTTATTTTTATATATAAGGTTTGAAAATGAAGTACAAGATTCTTCATAACTTTGTCAACTTTTATGAAAAAAAAAATGTCTACTGGAAAGTAAAATTAAATTTTTATAAATATTTGAATTTCAAATTTTTACATTGGATTTTTTTTCTTACAAATTGCTCAATTTTCTCATGGAGCGATTTGCTAATTTTGTTATTCTTGAAATGTACACATATGTTTATTTTATCATTTTCTATACTTGATAAAATTTTCCAAATGTTTTGATTAGTTTTAAGCTGTTTATGGACATTGTCAATTTTCAATTTTTTTTTTTCTATAAATATCAATAACTAATAAAACTTTATTCATTTCGTCAAAAAGCTTGAAAATTGAATACAAGACTCCTCACACATTATTACAATATCAGTTTAAAAATATTAAAAATACATAGGCAAGTTTTTTTAAATTCAAATTTGGACCAATAAACATATTAAATAACCTAGAATAACGATTTTAGTTATTTTCTTGTAATTTAAAAATATTATTCGTGGGTACTTGAAACTTCTAAAGTATATTATTATAATATATACAAATAATTTTAATTCGACTTACTGGCTACCATATTAATAATAACAATACAATAATAGCAACAGTCAATATACCTAGGTACATAAATATAATATGAGATATCGTAGGCTGACAAACCATCTCCGTCCAGAATCGTTTTTCGTATAAAATTATATTATATCAATGAATTTAAATTTAACACCATCCATTACAGGCGACAGTGACCCGTGACCCACTATTGTAACCTACTATATAGTAGGTATATATTATACAGCAGAGCGGCACCCACTTACCCGCTTTTATAGTTTTATTTTTTTATCATTTTAATGTAGGTAAGTTATAACTATGCCTAATAGGAACATGAACAAAGGAAAAAAATAATATGATATAATATGATATTATGTATTATTGAGCATTTATTTTATAAAAATATTATCATTATAGAATGGGATGTAGGTGGATATTGACCACCAATTTTATTTGAAGAATTATAGTGTAGGTATAGACTGTAGACGTTTAGAGTATACAGGTGTACCTGTACGGCTATACAGAAACATCTGTCAGGACGTGATGTCTGTAGTAGGTACTAATCTATGTAGGTTTATAAGTTTATAATGTTACTTAATTTAATATGTACAGAAATATAGAATTACATAATGTATTATACAATATTATATTATATTATATTATTCCTAAAATATTCTTTCATGTCCAATATCTTATTATGATGTAAACATGGGTGGATGTCAAATTAGTTTAGTGAACCATCAATCCATCAAAATTTATAACATGTAATATTCGTGTAGGTACTAGGTACATGCGTTTAACAAGCGATATTTAAAATAGTATACATTGTGTAGTGTATACCGACTGTATGTATTTAAATAGAATTAACGAATAACCCTATATTAGATAGGTACCTACATAATTGTGTATCAAATATGATTTTTTTCTGGTATTCTATTTAAAATTTGTTTTGTTTTTAGTCCATACAGGTTAAATTGAATCTATCATCTAGTATCTATATTTTATTATTAAAACTAGTTATGATACTATGATTATACCTATATTTAAATATTTTGTTTTATTAATATAATATATTAAACTAAAATAATGAAATATATTTAATTTTGATGAAATATATTATAGATTTACAAATAAGAACTAAATACAATTATATATTATAATACCTACATTATACATACACGATAGCAAATTATTTATACGGTATTTCACGAATACGAAATATTTAAAATATTCAAAACTATTAGACCTAAAAAATTATAATTCATATTATAAAGAAGATTTATTTGTTGATATATACAAGGTATATTATTGCAATGTAATATTAGGCCATTACTTAATGTATTCGCGTCAATTTTGATTTTCCCGAATATATTCCTTTACATATAACCGTAATACCGTATAATGAATATTATATTTAGTTTACGGCACGCAAGTCACGTTCAATTGCTGCCTTATATAATTATATAATATCATGTTTATTGTCATTTGTACCTAATTTAATGAATATAAGTCGTTTTATACTTTTGAGTAGATGGCTAGATTACCCAAGTACAATATTTTTAAAACACGTTTCATCATTATAATGCTTTAGCTATAGCTATTAGTTATTATTCGAATCAGTCTTATAAATAATGTCACCTTACTGATAACCTTTAATTTAGTATTGTTTATATAAACATATTTGTAAATAACTATAAAATACCTAACGTAACTATAACTAATGGCCACAGGATGCCGAATTTTTTTAGTTTAGAGATCAATAAAAAAACCACTTTTCCGCTTCTCTATTCCAATTGCTATAAATATATTACTTTATTGTAATTTGTAACTGACATTGGTTTTATCGAACGAACGCATCTCTAATGGCTAGTATAATATATAAAATGCACACAACAATGGTTTTCACTTACGTTATTTGGGCGCTGATGAGGCGTGACGCTATAATGCCCGTTTTGATAGTTGGGAGCCAAATACACATGTGCGATAGTCACATACTAATGTAAGAAGGTGCATGCGATTGTTTAACTATCAAAACACTTTTAAACAATATGATCGATGAAGTTCGTAGAAATTTTTGATTTCTACACGTAGATTTCTTACGGAACCGCTTAGTAGTAGGTATATACTATGTGGTATATTAGTACAGTCGTTATAAATTAAAATAAATCAAGCCAAATTGATGAGTCGATCGAGATTGCGCGGTAATCATAACACATATACGAATAAACGATGGTGGTATTGTTTAAAAATTGATTTCGGAATCGGATGGAAATAATTCGGACGTTGTCATCGTGGGCTCTGGCACAACGTTACGTTTCAGACAACGAAACGGTACTGTGCTGTGTGCGCTGCCTTAACGATGAGCTGTATAGTATAGTCACTACCCTTATAAGCTTTTATGCGCATGTCAGTATAACAATAATAATATGATGTAGATACACGGGGTGGTGAGAAGCGATAGTATACTCCGGGTGAGTCACGTAGAAGAAATGGAGAACCGACACACACACATTTATTAATACTAATAAAAACAGGGAACTCGTTAAGCAGTTTTAAAGTATGTTTGAAGTGTATCAAGCAATTAAGTATAGGTAGGTAAATCTGTAACTGTAATTATATATCTGTAACTGTAATGGATGTATTAAATTTGACTTCAATGCTAATTCACTGTATACGAAAAACGATTATGAGTGAAGGAGACGGGTGGGTCAATATCTATTTTAAGGAAAGTTATTATTAAATTATATATTTTATATTATTATGAGTATTTAGTAAATTTTACTTCAGTAGATTTTACACCATATTTTGCCAAAAACATCACATAGGTATAACTTTTAAGTAAATTATTACTTATTCATCGTAATTCAAAACATTTCAACATTAACAACTAATAGTCAACACCGATGTACCGTACAATGGTGTGAATAGGTTCATGAAATAAATAGCTTAAATTATTTGTCTAAATATTTTTTAAATTGTATTGCGATAGTTATAGAAAATAACGATAAACGTAACTACATAATGAAGATTAAAATGTTTTGAATTCGAATAAAATAACTAAATTGTATATAAAGGAAAATCCGTTACTTATACTTTCGTTTAAACATCAAATATTCAATTTTGTCAAAACTTGAACTTCATCAAAAGCTTATAAAAAAAAATGTGACCATGTATTTTCGATATTTTTAAGTCTTAACTGCTGTAAGACTTGAGGAATATTAAATTAAATGTTGAAGCTTTTTGATTTAGACTTTAGAGACAATTGATTTTGTCAAACACTGGTGTTGAGTAAATTGTAAATGTTATTCTCGTTTTCAAGCTTTTGTTTGTTAGTTTTTCCAATTATTATAAAATAGTACCTATCCAATAATATTAAATTGACTTCTAAAAACCACTCTTAAAGTTGAAGATTGAAGCAAATTTTTTGTTTAAAAACGTAATGACAGACAAAATATAAAAATATATCACTGTAAAACCTCCACTGAAAATCTAAAATGAATGGTTAGCATTTGAATTTGCAGGATACTTGCATTTGATTGTGTACCTACCTATTATACATTACTATATAATATGATAATATGTAATTTAATATTGTAGCGATAATGTAGCGTGTATTTAGTAGTGAGTAGCGACAGTAATTTCTATGCAAGGAATTGTAATTTGTAAATATTTAAGGAAATGTTTATGGGACCGACTACAAATATTACAAATTTTGTTAATTCTTATTAGAATAATGTAATATATACTATTATAATATAAAAAATAACTGACAAATTCTACACCTAAATTCATAGGCGGAGATCTGTGAAATATTTTGTGGGGGGCTTATGTATTTGTTAGCAAACAGGTCCATGGGGGGCTTGCCCCTATACTTCCATCTGTCTTACCGTCACAATATTTTAAAAATATAGCCCTCCCATGGGTTGAGTCAGTATTTTTCTTTCCACTGATGATATATTTTCCACCCGCATTTTTAAATTGTAATAATTTGTATAAGTATAATTTTCACCTACTCATATAACTAACTAAAAAAAAAAATATCGCAAAAATCCACCGTTCAAACAGATAAATAGATAATAAATTTATTAACAACATTAAAGCCAACACTGTATTGGTGAAACTTAGATAACGAATATATTTTACTAGGCACGTTATTTGTTGTACGTTTGTAAGACAAATACCAGATGCGGGTGAAATGTTGGTCCTCACTAATTTTAAATTTTGAACCAAGACACAAAATCACCACCACCACCACACCTCCCCTCACCATTGGCTTACTTCTGGATCATCTACTGAGACTAATAAAATATAATACATATTACATACCTACTTCATAGTTAATTCTATAGTAGGTACTTTTAGGTAAATACATATTATTAGTATTAAATATTCTATCGAAAGAGTTTCAGATTCAAGGTTGATATTTTTGTTTAATGATACTAAAGCTACTTACGACATACATAGTCAACGATTTTTTCTACTATAATATTATAATATAGTCTTATAGAAATGCAAAAAAACCATACGTCAGAAATATTAAGAGTGTCTTTGCATAATAACTTTCTCGTAAACACGTTTTAGTAAAGTGCTAAAAATACACGTATTACTGGTTTTGATGAATTAAACTTGTCAATATATTAAAATGTATTATACAAAGTACTACCGCCCGTCCACCCAAAGACCACAACAATTCCTACTTAAAATAAAACCAACATAATAATATATATAAAGACGCCGCCTTACAACACGATACACGCAGACGCAGTGATGTGCTATACGAAAAAAAATCAAATGACATTGAGGCACATACACATACTATATAGTATATAAAACATTAAGACGTATACGATGTTTAATAGTGTGTAACTGTGTAAGTACCTACCTGATTGCATCTGTGGAGGCGGTAATGCTACTCGTTAACCTACAGCTTGCAACCACATCTACTGTAGATGGTTTCCAACCTGTTATCGAAGTAGCTGTAACATACAAAAAAAGTGTTTTTTTAATAATTATTAAAATATATTGCATAGTACCTAATTATTATGAGGGTAGAAATTAATTTTCAAGATATTATTGGACTTACGTCAAAACTTAAAAATACAATTAATATAATAATTTTGTAAATATTACTGTTATATTAGTTTTATTAAAATTACACATTGTACAGTTGTAAATATATTGTAACTGTAATAATTGTATAGCAAAACATTGAAAACATCGTTAGATAATTATCCGATAATTAATACAACAATGTATGTAGTTGTTGGTTATACTTATGGGTTATGGTGGTTCATCTCTATAGGAAAAATGTTCGTTTTTTATCGTCATAAATATCATATTTAACAATTTAACCATAATGCAATAATAATTATAATACAATTAGTAAACACACAATGTATATGCGACTTTTGCGATGGGTAGCCGCCAGCCAGTGGTGAATAAATATATTATTATAATATGCCCAATACCCTAATATGGTTGTGTTTAATATTTAAATGCGTTTATTAAACGTTTGAGTTAAATGATTAGCATTATGCAAATAGCAGTCGTATATATATAATAGGAGGCTAGAGACGTCCGGATGATTGACGCCCAGAACGCCACCATACAATATGCACATTATACGTACATGCTACATATTATATTATGATATGCAATATTTATCGCATATACACATTATCATGGTAGATAATTTGTGTCAATAGTGTATTATTATAATATTAATACAAATATACAATAAATTAATAACACGAAAACGATTGTGTCCAAGCTGATCCATTCCAAAATAATAACAATTAATTATTTTATAAATTATAATATAATATACAGGTCCACCGCAAATGACCTGTTGGATTTCGTATATACCTATAATATATGCCGTATGCCCGTATGTAATATAATAATAAAATATATTATATTATATATGTGTATAGTATTGTGTATATGTACACTAATTGTACAGTGTTTCACGCACGTCGGGGCGCTTGGGGCAAAGTGTTTTTAGGCTAAGTACGCGGGCATAGGTGGTATATACTAAATAGCGTAATTTTATCGTAACAAAATATATACAGCCACTTAAAATAATTATTACTTTTTACATTAGTCATCAGCATCACCCCCAGCGAAAAATTTTTAACCACAAGCCTTCATATTATATTATATTCCTTCTGATTTATGTAATAGGTACCCTGGTATACCTAAAAATGTATTATAATAATTAATAGCCATACATAAACCTTCTATAACGGACTATTGTTTGATATTATGTTTTAATGTGTACAGACGTTTCTACAAAAATAACGATAATATTATGTTTGTGTATAAATATAATGACTAAAAAAAAAAAATAATAATAATATTTCGATGTAGGTTAACAGAGTACCAACAATAGTGACCCTGCACGCATGAATTCGCAACTATTATGATTTAGACAAAATAGATAATTTTATTTTGATATTCATACCAAAGTCCGAAAAAAAAATTATAAATATAATAATGACCGTAACGAACATAATGTATGATAATACATATTGCTTCAATTACAATGCACGCGTCATGCTATCTTAGTTTTTTCGCCATGTTACTATCAATAAAATAAACAATGATAAACAATATTATTTTAAGGTCATTTAATATTAAAAATATATATAGGTATATTACATATAGTTATTTATTATTATAACTACCTAATGAAAAAGTATTATTAATTAGATAATAATTCTTCTCATTTAGCATTAAATAACTTAAAATATAATATCTATGTATATTTACGATTTTATAATTAGGAAAGAAAACAATAAAAAAAATGTATTTAATTAATGCGGGCTTTAGAAGACTGAGGATAAATCAAAATAAGTGTCAGCTTATTGCAGAAAGTTTAAGCCTCAATTCGGAGAACGAAAGTAATATCATTCAAAACCAAATACTCGGCATATAGTTAAAAAGTAATAATAATAACAAATACTCAGCAAACTATAGATACCAATATATTATGACTACCTATATGAATCATTATTACATCACTGTTATTATAAATTATAATTATCACTAATATAATACTAATAATCAATCCTATTGTAAATATGAAACTAATAAGTTGTAATAACTGTACTTTAATCTTAAGTTTATTCTATTGATTATATTTCTTATTATTTAAGCATAACTCCATAACTTTTTAAGAGGACGTCGCACCAGCCTGCATTCATTTTTAGTAACAAAAACACATAAGCATAGATTTAAAATAACATATCCCCGAATGGTCTTAGAGCTAAAACCCCTACCTACTATAAAAATAAAATAAAACATTATTTTTTAGGACATCTCTTAGAGGTTTAATAAAATATTTAGTATGAAAAAAAGATACAGCCTTTTAAATAATCAAAAATAACTAACCTAACACTAATATTTTAAGGAAATGTTAATACATTATTATATCATATGTAATGTTAATGGCCTTAAACCTACTGCCTAATTGTCGAAGTACTTTAGCTATTAGCTATAGATTAGGCTTTTTCGGGTTTGTTTTATCGACCAAATAGTTAGCCTTAGCATCTGTTTATCCGTTTATATCAGATAATTAATATCGCTTATCAATGATTATTATTACCTACTATTATGACGTGATGACGTAGTTACTAGTTACCCAAAGTGTATAGATAATATTCTGTATATTATATTATGTATCTATACTTGTAAGTGAGTATGACGTGATGGATGTACCCAACTAACGCTATTCATGGATTTGTTGTATAATAATTTTAATAAAATAATATTGTATGATAATTTATATTATCTATTACCAATTATAATATATAACATTGTAATATTATACATTTAATTATTTTAATCAAGTAAACGGGTAAGTTGTGTAACTATTATAAATTTACAACTATATAGGTAGTTACTTTTAGTATTTAAAATACTATTAATCAAGTACTTAATAATTTTATATAAATTATAATTTATAGTTAAACTTTCATATTATTGTTTCATTTTTGTAGACTAAAGGTTTTGCCACTTTTCATTAATCCTATTGTCTATTCCATTATAATAATATTAAGAATTTTCAATTGAAAAAATTCACAAGCACACATGTCATGTTGTTATGTATTTATATATGTATAGCTCGTAGTTCAACGTACAACAAAATAGTTTGGTTTAATAATTTAATATACTTTTACAAGTTTTAAACTGTATAAAATGCTGAAATTCTGAATTCGACGGAATCTATTTAATTGGTCTCTGTAAATAAATCTGATATTCTTATCAACCTAATTAGAATTGAAGGATTAATTTTTATTGTACGCATCATATATGTACGTACCAACATAGAAAAATTAAAAAACAATTGAGTTGTAACGTTTTAAATTTGATTTTATATTTACATTTTTCAATTGTTCGGTTTATGAATTATGATTGAATATTAACATAATTTGCCAATAGCAACCTTTTATAAACAAAAATTTCCATCGTAAATCTCAAAATTCCTGTTTGAGCATCTCCTCGGGTTGGACCTACCGGGTCCAATTGTGAATCTAAATCTTAATCTTGAATCACTCTATCAATTAAAAAAAACCACATCGAAATCCGTTGAGTAGTTTTAAAGATCTAAGTATACAGACAGACAGCGGGATTTTGTTTTATTCTATTTTAAGATAAGATGTTAAACTTACATACTGACATTCAAGGCAATATCGGAATATGAGTTTACGCTTACCTTCCAATATTATGATTATGTAGGTTCGGGAAAAATACTCACAAATCAAAATAGTTACTTGAGATCATATTTTAAAAACTAATTGTTTAAGGTCCCGTTTTATACTTTTATGATATGAGTTTTTTAAATTGGGTAAGATATTGGATAAACGATAAGATTTTATTGTATTTGGTCATTTAGCCATCTTTTATACCTACCAACCATGTTATACATGTTACGCTCGTTGTATACCTATAATATATCTTCACAGTTAGATACAAAATATTATATTATAATTTATCAATGATGTTTTTCTTGGGGGAGATTGAAACATTTACTCCCAACACCCCACCACCCACCAAAAAAAAAAATTTGGTGTATATTATAAAAACCTCTCGGTGACTCAGTCCAACCATTGTGATCTGTAATCTGTATAATTTAAGTAGGGTACATATGTATAAATGCATGAATACATGAAAATAAATAATTACATATACTACTTAATATAGTATTAGATATTTAAATGTAGGTACTTTTTTGAGTAAATTCGTGGAATAATTTGCGTAGACGTAAAATACTCAAAATTGCAATCTTCAAAAGGTTATAACATTGGAACTAACTACTAAGTCCGACCAACAAATTCTGATTTTATCAATTGTACTTAACTATCTGAAATATATAGATTTCTAAAACTTCTTGATAAGATACCCAAATTACCCCCCCCCCCCTCGTAATTACACCACTGATAAGTAACAATAATTTAATGTCGGAACTGAACAATTATATAAGTAATATAAGTAATATAGGCACCTCATCTATAGCTTTAGTTCGCATATTGTTAGGTATATAGGTATAGGTACTGCATGCTAGAGACAATTTATATTATAATTTACATCGCACTGAAAGTAGGTTCCCGAGTCAAACACTCGGGTAAAATAATATAGTTTATTGACATAATGTATGTCTATATACTCTATAAATCTTATATAGTAGATAATATTATTTATGTGTATATTATAATAGAATATTTTGCTAAAGAGAGGTTGCTTGATTCATGTCTGTTAACATGATGGTTACGTAGGTTCCGTAGGTTACGTAGGTACATGCACGCGCGCATGCTAAAAACTATTCGCGTTATAAAAATGAATTTTACAAAATTTTTAACCCTAACCTACCATTATACCTATATGTAAAAATAATTGTTTCCGTTGCAAAAACTACATTAAGTTAATAACTACATTAAGTGGGTCGCGGCTATCTCGCAAACAAAATAACTATTGACATCAATATGTGTAATAGCCTTACATACCTATATTAATATTATTATATATAAATATATAATATGTATAATATGTATCGTGCAGTGAGCTTTGCACAACGATAATATGTACATAATATATTATTATATTTTACACTACCCGCGAAATATGTATAAACATTTATTATTTCATCGTTACCGGCAAAAATATTTGGAAAAAAAATGTTGTTTTTTTGTAATATACATAATACATATTATAATGTAATCATACCTTGTACAGTAGTCATAGAGTCGCGTTGCATGCAAGCCAGTACCGTTGTCGATATGTATGTAATAATGATTTTTCAGGTTTATGTGGTCCGTCACTGTAACAAAAAATTATCAGTTAGCCTCAAAAAATAATTACATGATATTGTAATAAAAAAAAATCTCAACATATTATATAATACATTTCACAGGAAACAATACATTATTATTTTATTTTGTGGAAGATTACACCATAAGTAGGTATGTTCTCTACGATTGCAAGCAGATGTAACAATAACAAGAGTAGGTACATAAAAACAACGGTGTCATTGGATAAAACGGACTTTGATCAAATATTATATAAATTTCAATAAGACGTGCGAATTTATATTGTATATACGCGCACACAAATAGGCAATAATTATGTTATCTTTTCCGGTTGTTTTTGTTGTTGTTTTAAAATGAATACCAATCATATAGATATAGTACCATATAGTATAAAATTTATAATTATGCGTGTAGGTACACATGAACGCCTCGAATATGACGGTATTATTTTTCGTCAACAATAATATTTGCGTAGATCTAGAGATTTTGAGGCCACTGGTCAAATATTGGGTTAAATCGTGTATACCTCATTATACAGAGTGATTCGTTAAGTATGAACACCCCTCCCCCCATTTTTTCCTTTATAAATAAATACATTTAAACTCTGATTTTTGGAATTAGTAACTACACTTAAACTTAAAATACGGTAATTTTAATACTAAGATTTTTATAAAGATGATTCGGTGGTGAACCAAACTTTTTTAAAGAGAACCAACATTTTGTATAGGTACTGTAAATTGTTAAGCACTCCCAAAACTTGTAATAGCCCCCCAAAATAATTTAATGGTTTCCTAAAATATTAATAAACCTTTTAAAATTCAATTGTAATTATTAATTTTTTTATTTAAATTTTATAATTATTTTATATTGCCTATGGTAAATACAAGAGTAAATATCATTAGCTGTATTCCTATATTTGTTTTTAAGAAAACAATTTTTGTCGGTACATTGGTACGATTGTTATGCATAATTTTTCAGTATATACACTAAACTATTATATACATACAGTACTAAAGTAGGTTATATTATTATTGTGAAAAATTTAACTTGTGTAAATAAAAATTTGTTTTATTTGTATAATTTTTATATATTTTTAAGTGAATATATATGGGAGTTTGGGGGCTACTTTAAGGGTTACATTCATGTAATATCAGGTGGTGGCTATGGCCAGCCCCCTCCCCCAAACATTTAAGCCATAGTTGTGCCACTGTCGATGATCAAAATAAAATCTTTCATCAAGTCATGCATAAAATGAATAATTAAATAAAAAATTATTATAATATGTAGGTGCCTATGTCCAACACTTCAATGTTCATTTAAATTTTATCACAATTTGAATAGTAATTTAAAAATAGAAACATAGTTATAAAGATAGTTGTCAAAAGTTTTAACTTTATATAAATATTTAAATTCAAAAAATAAAATGTACCTAGTATAGATTAATACCAACCTAACTCACAAACATTTATTTGGTAGGTTATGCATTTTAATTTACTTATGTGTGTTTTAATAAACAAAATATATAAATTAATTAATTATTGAGATTGTTAGGATTAAAAAATGTTCAATGTACAAGTAACTATAGTAAGTCATAAAAATGAATTTTAATTTATGCAAAAATGTATAGTGCATATAATTTTTCGAATATATTGATTTTAGTTTTAAAATTTGAATTATTACAGATTTTGTAAATATATACAATTTGTATGGTCTATAATTAATAATTATTAAGCATTAAAAATTAAAAAAGGTGCTCTGCTGTACAGTAGGTTACAAGTGGGTCACTGTATAATGGATTGGTATTAAATTTGAATTCAATGATATAATATCATTGTATAAGAAAAACGACTCTCAGCGAAAATGGTATTTCAGTCTAGGTATAAGACATAATATATACTTATCTAGGGTATTAAAAAAAAATTGACCTATAATAGGTACCTATAATAAATTCCAAATTAATCATATCACAATATCCATTTGGTATTTAGAACGCGTTATACATCAACAAAAAATCCTGATACTATCATAGATATATAATAGTGTTCTTTAGAACTTTCAAGTATCCACGAATAATATTATATAAAACTAAAATACATAACTAAAATAGTTATTCTAGGTTTTTTATTATGTAATTTCGTCCAAATTTGAACTTAGAATAACTATAAAAATAAACTGTGATTATTATGTATTTTTTAGATTTTTTAGTTACAGAATTAACTACTTACGTGGAATCTTGTTTTAAATTTTCAATCCTTAGATATAAAAGTCGAACATTTTATAAATTTTTAACTACAAAATAATTAATCAATTTTAAATTTGATAAATTTTGTCAAAATTCGATCTTTAAATGCTTATAAAAAAAAATTGTACCTATGTATTTTTAATATTTTTCAAATGTGAGTGTAACAATATATTAGGAGCCTTGTATTAAATTGTCATGCTTTTTTACCCAACAAATACAATTTTATTGATATTTATAGAAGAAAAAACTAAGAAAATTGAAAACTGAAAATGTCCGTAAGCAGCTCAAAAAGAGTCAAAATATTTTCAAAATTTAAGGTGTATATAGGAAATGCTAATATCAATATTCAGTGAAATTTTCATGGATCTACGGTCATTTGTTTTAGAGTTACACTAAAAACCAAAATCGATTTTCTTGAAAACAGATTTTGCGTAAAAACTCCCGTTTTTCCTTAATTTTTCTTTTGTTTTTCACGTCGCTTTTGAAAACTGCTGTTAAATTTTTTACTTCTGACCCCCCAAAATACCAACTAGATTAACTTTCCTATCAGAAAAGATACTGTTGAAGAAAATCCAAGCACTTTTACTATCCTAAAAGGTGATGAATTTTTATAATATAATACGTAGAAAAAAATTTAGCCTAGTGTTTGAGTTTGAATTATTAGGTTATATAATATTACATATTATTATCCAATGTAGGAATGACCTATATGAAGTAAAAACTGACGGAATTAGAGGTGTGTCTAATTCCCATTATAGTTATGACCTATATAATTGGGCTTTGGCCACACGATTTGTCCACATAGGATATTAAAATAGTTGTAATACCTTTATATGTAGGTACAATCTACATTGTTCCTACCTACCTTTTATTTTGTATGCGTCAAATATCGTATTCGAAAAACAATTATTAGATTATGTATAATCTCCTCATCGTGAAATTAGAAAATCTACGTCAATTATCAATAGCTTTTCCAGATAGCAAGATAACATGTTTTAATCATTTATACATATATAGTATATATCATTATTTTTTAATGATGACATTATAACATAATTATTATATTGACCTATAGCCCGCAGTGTTGGTCCTATGAAAATGTATTTGCTATATTCTCCGATACTACAATATTTTTAAAAAACCTGTCAGTAGGTATTAAACTATTGAAACTGGGAGACTCTCTCGATTGCTTACCTCGTGTGTGGACTATATAATATAGTATATAGTATATTATAACAAAGAATTACATTATCAAAATGTTTAGGAAACGAATTTTAGTAAGTACCTATATTAATATTTAATAGATATATAGGTTATACCTACTATAGACTTTTAAATTCTGAACGGAACAATGAATATTGTGATTTTAAAATGGGTACTTTTAGAAGGTCAAAATTGGAAATCCTCAACATTTTTTAAAATAATCTGGATTAACGGGAATTTTTACACAAAACCAGTTTTTGACAATACCGATTTTATTTTGAATTATTTTATTCTTGAAACTTTTACCAAATTTTAATATTGGTTTTTTTTTAGCTTATGATAGATATTGTAGTTGGTAGTTTGACAATATTGTTTGTCAATTTTCATTAGATATTTAGATTTGGTACACTCATAATAATAATATATGTACATACTAATAACTAATAAGTAATATTCAACTATGAACTATTTCTATATGGTTATTTTATTTTACACTTGAATACCAAATTATAGTTTCAAAATGTATTACGACTTATATTGACAAGTAGTTATTTTTATATTATCTTATTTTATTCTAAATTATCACTAAGTAGGTACTTATCAATAGCTTTGTGTAAATTGTAAACTATAAAGTCGTATAAATACTAAATACTAAATATGTACTCAATTGCATACTACAATCATTGGCGCAACTACTAAGATTTAAACCCCCCTCCTCCAAAAAAAATAATAAAAAAAAATATCCTTTATTAATTTGGCTGCATACGAGTTGATTCCCGGGTACCTGTTTACCTGATAACGTTGAGTTGATTCCCGGGTCATTAAGAGGTATGTACCAGTTGATTCCCTGGTCATTATATATTATTTTCAATATTTAGTAAAATATTCAGCCTCTTCACCTAATTCAAGAAACACCACGAGGAGGTTGGCTAACAATTTTCTCAAAAATGTTGTTCTTTTTAGTTTTTTCATATTTTGAAAATCATTCAATTTTTTTTTTTAAATTATCAGTAAAAAAATTTAGTAGGTTAAAAAATATTATTAAAAAATTTATTATTTCGGTACAAAATTCTTATAAAAAAATTTAGCAATTTGGTAAAAATGTATAACACATTGTTTTTAAAAATTGGTATCTGGTAATGAGATTACCAGTATACCGTGACATATAATGACCCGGGAGGCCGGGAATCAACTAATAGATAAAGTAGGTCTCGGGAATCAACTCACCTACTGGGATTGATTTAGATATAAGCACCCTATGGGTTATTTTATGTTAATAAATAGTATTGTTAGCCCCCTCCAGAATTTTCACCCTAGTTGCGCATATGACTAAAATGTAAAAAAGTAGATACCTAAGGGTTACCTATACCTATATAAGTGTTCGTTTCAAAGTAAAATTTTATCATAATTCATAAGTTTTATTTTCTTTTTATAAATACGCCTCAACTGCTATGGTTATTAGTGTTACTAAAAATACATTACATTTTATGATTTATACATAAAATGTATGCATTAAAAAAGAATTAGGTATTGATACATGAAAGGCTTATATTTTAATTTTATATAGTAAAATATTTAACCATACATATTAATTAATTGCATGAATATAATATTATACTTTGTATAACATTTTTTAATATACGTAAATTTTAAACTATTATTTTAGTGAAAAATAATGATAATTTTAGTATTTGAATTGTTGATTTTTATACTATACATACTTTCATAATTATAGATGCTGGTAGGTATACCAATATAATTGCATTAATATTTATTGATACATATCTACTTAGTACTTATCATATTTAGATACATTTGATATACTTAAGAGATAATAAGTATATTGTAGTTTCTAAAAATATTACTTATTTAATCTTAAAATATTCAAAGTTATTTTTTTAGACACTACGGTATATTATGTTATAGGTTATGACGTAGGTAAATGAATCGTGTCTTGGCTTGTAAATAAACCGTTGATGGTCTGAAAACATATTGATATGACCACGTGAATGCCTAATGAGTAGAAGCCATTGAGCAAAGGAATATAAAATAAAATAAATCGATTTTATTCATAAACCACATTTTTTTATTTTAGACACGTTCTAATTTTCTTTATTAAATTGCCATCATTTTGTGTGAACAATAAGGACTGGTAAATTTATTATAAAACGTTTAGAATCTTATTTTTGTACTTATATTTACTTGCAATGTAATATACCAAATAATATAGAAATAATATTGGACAAAATATTATTTTAGTTAATAAATATAAAGTTATAAATATTTTAATTCCTTTAGTAGGTTCCGCTATAAGGTACAGACTTACATTACTGTTTGTAGTAGGAGTCCAGTGACTAGTGTACATTGTCATCGAGTATAAGTCACTATTATAATGGATGTGTAAATTCGCAATGATAAATCATTTCATACAAAAAACGATTCGCTGAGTAGAGGCCTGTCAGCCTAATGCCTATTATCATTTTATAATTATATTCCTATTACTTATTAGTTATTATAGTAGTTTTTACTATTAATATTTAATTATAGTAATTCGGTATAAACTATAAATAGGCAATAGCATAAAAATTACATTGTGTATGCAAATATGCAATTAAAAAATATAATAATATATTAATATATATGTAAATGTATCTTATCCCCTTAAAAATGCTTTTTGAAGTATTATAAGAAAATCAGTATTCTTCTTTTAAATATCAAGTTTTATCCAAATGTAATCTTTACATGTCAATAAACATCAGGTTTATAAATTTTTTAGGGTTACAGTATATGAACTACTTATAAGGCAACTTGTTTTACATTTTCAATCTTTTTCACCATGTAAAAATTATTAAATTTTATCATTATATTTTATAGAAAAAAGACTAATAAAATTCGAAAATGTTAGATGTCTATATAGATCAATAAAAATAAAAATATTTTGAAAATGATAATATAAACATTCAGTGGAAATCAAGTATTCAAGGAGGTACCTACTACGGTCTACGGTTATATAGTTCTGACTTCTGAGTTACCAAATTCTTATAATTAATCAGTATTAGCTAGTACGGCGTTTCCCAAACTTTTCCTCCACCCCTTAGAGCCCTCCCCTTAGACTCTTGGAGTATACAGTAAACATGATTGCGGATTGCGGATCGCGTATAATAAAAATAACCTAACCTTACAATAATTAAAAAATTAAATTAATATAATAATAATTCGTGGACCCGCTTTAGTATAGATGGGGTCGACGGACCACAGTTTGAGAAACGCTGGCTACTTAATATTTAAGATGAATCTTTACTAATATAACAGTTAGGTACTTTCACATTATCTTAGTTTTTCATAATATGCAACAAATGGTACCTATATCAATATCCCGGTCATAAAATTATGTTCAAACGTATTAGAGAATAATAATTAATAACTACTAAAATTATGATCAATATTCAAATCAATTAAATCTTATCTTATTAGTTTAATATTGCAGAAACTATTCTCATTTTTAATTTTAAATAACTTTCATAAATACAATAATTATACAATGCGTTCAACATAACATGGACTTTAAAGGAGTAGGCAGGTACATTTTCTGTAATATTAAATTACTTAGGTACCACATAATCAATTCAAATATCAACTATTATTTACTATACCAACT
This sequence comes from Macrosiphum rosae, assembly GCA_016617965.1. NCBI lineage: Eukaryota > Metazoa > Arthropoda > Insecta > Hemiptera > Aphididae > Macrosiphum > Macrosiphum rosae. The sequence goes on from WHPZ01588589.1 coordinate 29,280, forward strand.
TTTAAAGTTAACTCATAAATCATAATAGTATTAAAAATGTTATTCAATAGACTATAAACTACCCTTACCTAAGGTTTGTCAATAAATGTATGATTATATGTATATCTATACCATATACATGTTTTATTGTACTAAATATATTGAATTTTAGATTTTGAGTGGAACGATGAATGTATTGATTTTACAATGATGTGTGTTTTTTTATTTTTTATTTTTTATGACAAAATCAAATGGAACTTTGTAAAATTGTATGTAGACTTTTATATACTTATCTATGATTTAGGCTGTTATAGTATATTGTGTACTAGGGCGGGAACTGGTAAGGGAGCCGTTTCAGTCACGTGTGCGGTAACAACCAGACTATTCTACGAAAACAATATTTCATGAAAGAAAAATGTTTACGCGTCATGCAAGGATAGGTTATAGCATGAATATAAAATGTAACCAAACGTTTATGGTTTGTATGGACCGTGGTATAGATTTTAGTGTCTGGTTGGTGCAGAGGATAAGCATGATATGTGCTCTCAGTACTTTTAGGGATTTCCATTTTACCGCACTGCACTTTTGCCTTTTGGGGATTCCTACTTTACTGCCCGCTGGACGGGAAAAGTCGCTTTCCAACGCTTCAATCGTCATCAAAAACTAAATTTTCGGTGCAGGCGTGACGAAATAGTATATTGTGTGGCAAGGGCGGGAAGTGAGCCATTTCAGTCGCGGGCGTCTTCCCGCGCGAGCCACACATACTATTTTTTGTCACGCCCCTGCGTTCATGGAAAAGGTTATGCAGGGATCTATGCAACAATTATAGACTATTCTACAATAGTATA
>WHPZ01588589.1:30156-49307 GCA_016617965.1 Macrosiphum rosae
GGTTGTGCAGGGGATACGCGCCCGGCGGCCGGCACTTTTGGGGATTTCCTCTTTTCCGCCCGGCACTTTGGGGATTTCCACTTTACCGCCCGCTGGACGGAAAAAGAACGCTTTCGAACGCTTCAACCGTGGTCGAAAACCAAACTTTCGGTGCAGGCATGACAAAAAAATATTATCACAGTGTTTCGGGAGTAAGTATGAAGTAAGTAGATGTATTTATAAAGTGGTGATGGACGATCGTGTAAATCTTGACAAAATGTGCATGCACGCCGCACGCTACTCGATATTTTCCACTTTGAAGAAAATTTATGAATCATTAATAATATGTAGGTATTATAAATTATAATAAGCAACCATTAATTGTATACATATCTGGTGGGAATTAGGTAATCTTTACATTTTATTCGTTTGTATGGTGTAAACAAAGCGTTAACAAAGCGTTAGAAAATAGAATTATCTGTATCCAGCCCAAAAACATATTTACCTATGTTAATACAGTATACTGTATACAACATGCATAAATCCAAATTTTGACTCACTCTCACTAAGTCAATTTTTAAGATAGAAAAATATTCATACTTCAAAGTTGTTTAAAAAATGTTTTAATTCAAATTACAAACTCAGGAAAAGAGGAGGGTCGAGAGTGCAATTCAAAAACTTTTGTTTTGCTGCTCACGCACTGAATTTTTTTTTGAAAACTGAAGGAGAAGCGTGAATATTCACTCGAAACCAGTTTTTGACAGCAGCTTATATAACAGGATAGTAAAGGATTTAGGTACCTATACTTATATTATAATATACCTACACATAATAATTGATTTAAGGATAGGAAACGTATACAATATAAATAAATTAAAATAGTATAATAAACGTCGAACATCTCTCAGTATAGGTACCTATCTATTTAATTGATATGAAATATTTATTAGTTTTTAATTATTTATTGTAAATTTTGAGAACAATAGTCAATACATATGTATACCTTATAATTAATTTTCCGGTTGCTTTATTTCCACTATTTATTATGAACATGCATTGCTTTTGCCTATAATATCAGACATACAAAAGGTCGAACTATTAAAAACCTTCATGACAACGAAAATAATATTAATGTGTGGTTATTTTAAGACTGATAAAATCTCTAGAAATTAAAATAAATTACACTACGGCCACATAAAAAATTAATTAGTAACTTAAAAAATCCGGCCTATCGGGAAAGCTTATGCCTTCTTTGACTATACGCCGTCACATCAACTAAACATCCAATATTCCAATGATTTATTTATTTATCACTAGAATGTACCATTATAAATGTCTTAAAAAAGCTTGTTATTAATTACTTATAGTTTTTTATTGAATTATTATTTTGCCTGCTGGCTGCTACGAATTATAGGATGTCGAAAATTCCTACATTTTTAGTATTAAAAGAGGTGTAATATTGCCATACTGTTTTTACATTTTTTACTTTAAACTAAATATATAAATGGATAGGTATTTATCTAATTTGAGTTTATCACATTATTATTATTTCTATTTTAAAGTTAAAGGTTTTTATTTTTTTTTTGGTTGATTCATCAATAATAGGTAGGTAGTAAATTTCAGTATAAATTGCAATGAATAATACATTAAAGTTATATAAAAAAAATCATACAATATCATATAAAATATATAACTGTTAATATTATGTACTTACTTAAACAACATGATTACAATAACATATTACAGAATTATAAGATAGGTAGATAGTATTAAAAAAATAAAAATATTTTTCTGAATTAAAATGTATATAGTCATATACATTCTTATAGTATTATTGAAAATTGTATCGTCCGTTACCTACTTAAAGTAAAAGTATATTTACCTATATTATGAAAAAGCAAATTCAACATTTATAACTGTTATCAGTGAATATTTAAAATAATTTCAAACACTGATGTTATACCTACAACCTATCTAAATTAACATTTTGATTTCCTGCCATAATCTCAGAGTAAGTTTTAATAGTTTTATATTCTTCATTTTATTCAAAGTAGTATTTAAATTTATCTTTAACTATTTTCACATTAGGACCTGGAATACGTTAGCCAATAAATTATTATTATCCATATGTTAATAATTTATCACGACATTAATGCATGACCGTATCTAGCGAACGCTTCTCTATACTATTAGGAAAACCAATGCGAAAGTTTACATATTATTTTTATTTTTATTAATCAATTTTTTTGAAAATCCGCATTTGATACATACACGGGTAGTGATAAAAATGTTCATGAACATTATCAAAAAGTTGAAAATTATACATATAATTTTTCATATTAATTTCTTATCAAATAAATCTCTTGATCATTATATTATTATAGTATAGGTATTTAACCTACATAATTTAATAATTATATTTAAAACTGTACTTGTATTACCATTTACCCATTTTAATATTATACTATTAACATAATATAGGAAATCCAAAATACAAATAAATTTATCTCGGTATTAAATGTTCATTTTTATCCATTATGAAAAATGTTGTATATTAATTAGGTAAGTATAAATGTTAAGTGTACAAACGTTTTCCAGAAGTTATTAATTTTGCCAATTTTCCGACAATTTAACACTTACTGCTTTTTATGACTAGTTATTACTTACTAGTTATTAAAAACTTCATTGTACAATGTGTTTTGTTTGACATATATGTTACTATATACTTTTAATTTTAGTTTATATTCACAGACCTTTAATTCCTAATTAATTAATAAAGGGGTAACTAACATACCAACCGTACAACCTCAGAAATCAAAACCAAGAGGTTGGTTGAACCCTTGACTCCTTCCACAGGTACGATCTTGTTAATAGGTATCTATTTAAATTAGAAGCCAATTCCACATTATTTATAATTTTGAGGTTGGTATATTAACAACCAAAAGGTTCTATCGAACGTTTTTAAAATTTTTGTTTTATTACGTAAAGTTGTGATTAAAAAAATAAAACTTCTAGTGTTGACGCAGAACTTTGTAAATTTTTAGATGTGCCGATCATTAAAAATCATTCATTACGAAAAAATATAATAGAGTTTCAAATTTAAAATAGTTTAAAATGATCTCTTGATTTGTTGTATGTTTGAATCAAAGTTTCTACTGTATCAAATATCAAAAAAATTAATATTTACATTGTATTCATATCTCATCTAACATTCTAACTATGGAAGTAGTGTTGTTGTTTGTTTTTATTTAAAGTACCAATATAGGTAGTTACTATGCGTATTGCGGGCTATAACATCGACTGAGCATAAAACATTTTTTACTACACGATTAAGCAAATTTGTTTATTAAAGTATATAGAAATACCACAAAAAACCTTCGTGACTGAGCATAAAAAATTCTGTGATGTTGCCATTTGCCCATTGGCCACAATTTTAAACCATAAATCATAATACCTATAAATTATCATTCAACAAATATCAATTACATTAGTACAAGTAATATGGTACTTGTGAGTTAAAAAATAACACGATTTTATAGTCCTAACCTAACCTCCATCTCAAAATATTGTTTTTTTTTTCACACTCCCATTTACTAGAGTATTATTTCTTTGCCACTTTTTCTGATAAAATAATTTGTATATTATTTATACCTTCTATAAAAGTATAAAAATAAAACAAGTACAAAACATTTTTGAGGTAGGTACTGACTACTGACGATATGTGAAGAACTTGGTTATCGAACACTCTATACATAAACTGAATTATTTCTTTAATAATTTGAAAACAGCGTAATGCTCAATCTAAATATTTGGCATTTTCTCAGTGCTAGTTTAAAATTTTACGTTTATAAAGGTCATCCCGGATAAAACTAATATTTATTGGTTTATTGAGGAACTTATTTATTAATTTTTAACTTTGAAATAAAGTGGAGGCTCATGGCTCACTGTGGTTTTCAGGTAAGCTCGGTATCATTATAATTAGTATAAAATGTATACATTTAATGTATAATAATATGAAAAAATAATTAATTTAAAAAAATTGGTTTTAATGTGATGACGTCGCATAAAATATTCTATGCCCAGTCGTGTTTTACTTGCAGTAGCTCAATAATTATCATTACAAGATTGTACATCTCTGTATATCTATATATTGTTATATAATATTTATTAGAATGAATAATAAAATAAAATAAATATTTTTAGTGCATTTTTGATTCTAAGTGAAACGATGAATGTATTTTATCTTGAAAACATTTGTCTGCATCTATAGTTATTTTCAAAACTATTGTGACCCCTAATTTTTAGTGTGCGTCCCCATAGGCGCAAATTGGGGGGCTCGGGGGTGCTAAGCCCCCCAAACTTAGCAATAGCCACCCCCACACAAAAAAAAACCTAGTACAATATTATAATATGCTATATTGCAACGGTCTGCTTGCCTTTAATATATTCAGCCCCCCCCCCCAAGTCAAAAGTTGAAATTACGCCTATGTGCATCCCGGAACCAAAAGTCTGCGCACGCCCATGAGTAGACGGTATACAGTACACCTCTGTATAAAATATTTTGACAAACATTTGATTTAATTTAGTGACAGGTTAGCTAAAGGTATAACAAACAACAACAAAGTTTGTTTTAGACTTTTGGTATTTATTAGGTACGTATGACTTTAAGTCATATATTGTGATTTGTTATTATAACACGAAAAAAATATAATAGGTAGGTAGCCAGGTAGGTATATCACAGTATTATACAGGTATATAGGTAGTTTCGAATATTTCGAATCACGCAAATGCAACATTATAATTTATATTACTGTATATTGTTAAAAATTATAACCTTAAGAAGATTTTATTTTTAACTTAGGCAATTATATTTCAAAAATATCCAAATAATGTACTTACCTATCTGTATAATAAATAACAATTAAATGCTGTTGAACAGTTGAATGTAACAATTGAATGGCTGGACCGATTAGGCTAATTTTTTTTAAGTGTTCGTAAAAATCTGAATTAGATTTTTATGGATACAAATATTGGATAGTGGAAAAACTGAATGAATTTTTGCCTTTTTTGACTGACTGATCACAATCATATAGACTAGATAACTGTTTAGGTAAACTATTATAGTATTATAAGATAGCTGAAGAATTAAAATTTTCATGGTACCTTCGTACTATCATGAAGGGGTGCACTAAGAAAGGATTTTCAAAAATTAATTTTTTAAAAAGTACTCAGTGCTCAGATAAGGATTTTGACATTTACAATGGAAATCGAGAAATGTTTTTTTTTTATCAATGGATGTAATTGTAGGTTACATCTTACAAATTATAATATTAATAGTAGAATTAATAATTAGCAGAATTTGGTTTTTTTTTTGTATATAAATAAATGGTTACCATGTGTTACTCGGGCAGATGATTTATGAGTATGCATCAGTTTGTCCTTTTATGGCCTCGAATAAATAAATTATATCTTAAAACAAATATGAGAGTTTATAATGTAGCTATATTTGTAGCTTATAATAGGTATATGGTAATGGAAAACTACTAGACGGCGAGTTTATGAACTTTTTTAATTGTTTTTAAAAATACGGTAGTATTTATAACTAGATAGTAGTTTCAACTACGTTCGATTTATACCAAGTGCTTCCTATAGGTATCCAATATCACAAGCGAATTGTCAATCTCGATTTTCCTCGGTCGATTTAGTTCACAAAACGAAGTATACATTGACGTGGATTTTTCAATGATTGAGGTTACAATAAAACTAAAATACGCCTATATACCTAACGCTGTATTTTATATTTATTCATTTTTTCACGGACGAAGTCAGGTTATACAGATAAAACCAATGTTGGTTTATCCAAAAATAATTTTCAAAAACTACTGAGCCGTTTTCAATAAAAGTTGTATCAATAGACTGATTGGGGCTTGATGGGTGTTTATAGCTTATTGTTTCAACCTCAATAGACTATGGTTAGGGTGGATCACACATAAATTTTTTTCAATTCATGAAAAAAAAAAAATATTTTGTTTATTTAAATGATTTAACAATCTGAAAAAACAAACATAAATTAAGGAAAACAATTGTAATTTTTATGCAACATTTATATTGTTAATATATGTTAGACGGTTAGACCGAATAATAGGAAGAAAAAAGTGTTTATTTTCAAAATAATTACACTATATATTTGAAAAATTATTTATTTACTTTTTGAAGCAGCTAGTCTGACAGAATTACTTTGTTTGATTTTTAAATCATTTAAATTAAATTAATTTGAAAAATAAATGTAAAATACAACGTTTATTGCTTATTTGATTGTATTTCTTTACACAGGAAATCAAGCTTTCTCAAACTCTTTCCATTTAGTATACTTAAATAAATAATTATTTTATGCCAATCGTACACTACATCTTTCAAATGGCACTAAATTAATTGAAATCTTTTACGAAAAAATCAAACGTTGAACGAACAATTAATCTTAATATTTGAAAAATGTCACTGTATCATTTTATAGTACCTAAATAATAAAATAGTTTGTAACAAAAAGTTTCAAGTCCCTACGAATACTAGTTTTTGAATTACAATAATATCCAATTTCGTCAAAATCTGTACTTGAAACAAAATGAAATGTCTATAAAAATGTTTCTTTTTTTTGTTTTTATCGATTAATAAAAGTGTTAGGAAATATAGTCTTTTAATCAACTAAATCAGATTTTCTACCAAAAACCACCCTCAAAAATCATAAATAGCTCCACTCATAATAATTAATTATTGAATATACCAATTAAATACAAAAATTAATTTATTAAATGAGTAAAAAACTTAATGATCTATAGATTATTTTGTTAATATTATGTATGATCACACAAAATCATTTTATTTATTTATTTTACCAGCCATTAGGTGTTAACACAATATTCAATAGTCCACTCCACAACTGTATCTAAATCTAATCGTGTATTTATGCACAGTATAGTATATTTATAGTTGGTATCCAATAGCCACAGACATTTTAATTTTTAGAAAATAAAAAAAATATAATTAGGTAAGTACCTATCACAAGTTCTTTACTAAAATATAATAAAACTAAAAAAAAGAGAATACAGCTACCTAGATGACATAATAATAGTGTTTATATAATATTAACCGATGTGTTAGTAGTGGGTTTCGATATCTAAAATAATTTCAAGGTTTAAGGTTTTGTATCATATTATATACATGTAACCGTCTAACAGATAAAACGTATGGAACAGAACACAAACATACTCATACACACACACACATACACATACATAAAATACTGTATACAACTAGCTATATCTAAAGGTCATGGAGCCGACCTCGACACCTCCGCGTCGTTTCACAAAAAAGACAATTCCCTTGTTGTTTCTGATATTTTTTCGTGTCTACGTTATTGATATTCAACTTGAATGATATAAATGTGCCAGAACAACATTAAAATTATCGTTGGGATATATGATAAATATTATAATACTGTATTAGTTTCTAAAAATTACAAAATAGATTTTTTAGACGAAATTATTTTGTCAATATATCTACATTAACTATAATATAATTATGTAAATATTTTGAATCGTATAATACGTAAATACTTGTTTATATCAAATATTTTTGGACAACAATTTTACGTAATTAAACATCTATTGAGAAACAATCACAATTTGTATACATAAGTAAATATTATAAATCTAACCCACGAAGAAATATTAATTTAAAATCCTTATAAGTAGGGGGAACGAGTATAGCTTGATAGGTGGGCTGTGGGTAGTGTGGTAGATACTGTAATAAGGTAAGGCCATAGACTATACTCTAAAATGATGGAACTATATACATATCCAAAGAAATGTAGGGCAAACAAGTTTCTAAGAAATCAAAATATATTTCATAATCTATGTTTTTTTTTACTTCTTCAGATTATCGGTTTAATTTTACGCGCCACTGCGATCTATTGTTATTTATTATTAACAAAATAATTGTTTAAATATAAAAAAAAAAATATTAAGACTGTTCCATTGATAAAATGGATTTTCGATTTGTTTTATGAAGTAAAAATCTCTCATTTATTATGCAAGTGTTTTTAGTTTATGCGTAGGTTCCAGACGTTGTTCCTACAAAACTCATAGGAATCCTTCTAAGATGAAATTCTAAATACGATATTATACATTTATACATTATACCCAAGTTACAACCGTTTATAAATTCTTCAATTTTACAAGAGTGTAGACTGTATAGAGTGTACTGCTATTTGCTAGATTTGATTGCTTTGATAAAGTACGTAGGTACATAATAAACATAAACTGTCTATAGTGACAATAGTCATGTTATTGCTTTATAGTTTATACCTATATGTTATTACAACGTTTTAGGTTAAGGTAATATCCTACTTTTACAGTTTTAAATCCATGTTATCTAACTTGATTTTATTTTATATTGTAGGTATTACACAACGGGAGAATCCCATAATATATCCACAAAGTAACAACATATAAACAAAACAAATAACTGGAATTTGATGAAAATATTTAATAGATACCTATATAGTATATTATAGTATTATACATTTATAGGTAGGTAGGTACCTACTTAGTATAAAATAGGTTCAAACTATACAAACTTCTATAATGGTACAAACTATGAAACAAATGTGTTGTATATTAAATTATACCTTACACTCTTCCTACCTATATAAAAGGAGAAATGTATTTGTTTTCTTTTAAACTTAAAAATATTTAGTATAAATTGCTTTATAAGAATACTATTTTAGTGAGTTACTGAGTTCCATAACTTGACTTCTGTGGTTTCTTATGAAGGTACCTATTTATTTTTATCATGTGATTTTAACTTTGAAGATTCTATATTTGTATTTCCTAAAAATTCAAGTACTCAATTATATGTTATAATCACGATTAAAGCTATATCTTAAGGTACATATTTTATCATGGTTATAATAGTTATAACTTATAACACTTATAACTTTTAAGACATTACGGTGCCGTTAGGCGTTATTGATATATCAATTAACCGGAGTTCGGATTTGAATTACACTAGTTCATTACATCAAAACTCTTATAGTCCTATCATAATTATTTATATTAAGGTAAATAATTCTTGTTATAATTTCTTAATACCTAGGTATATGTATCTATAAAAATAAAGTTGAAGTTAGAATACCTAATAGTCTTAGGTGTGTGCACAAGGCGAGCCGGCAGAGCTCAGGCTCTACCGGAAATTGTTTGGAAGCCTGGTAAAATTTGGGTATTATAATGGTTAAATATATTCGTGAAGATTATGGAAATTTTATTTGTGTGTACGGCGGGTACCACTTATCCACTTCACCAATTGTATTTATCTAACAAAAACATTGTGTACTTATACATCTGTGACATATCGTGTTTATTTAATACTAAGATAAGCAGTATGTTGACTGTTTACTATTTAGTGTTAACGGTGTTAGGTAATAGATATAGATTTTTTTATGTGCACTGTGACAAGAAATATTATGAAACATTATTATTATTAATTGTATATTTGTATTCTTAACTAACTATAATATACAGTTATTAATTTACAATTAGAATGTATGCTGATGTAGGTATTAAAAAATAAATAAATAAAAATGGGGGCACTGTCTAAACAGTGTACATACAGTCTAAGTATTAGGGCACTAATAGTTTCAGGCTCGGCCAGACATTTAAGTCTATACGCGAGCTTATGCTATAATAGCGGATCCTAAGTAAATTAATTATCATGGAATTCATTTTTTATGATTAATTAGGTAATTAATTAGTTTTTATAGTGCCTTATGCACTTATATGTAGGCAGCCGGTGGGTATATGCGTACCTATAGCAATAAACATGCAATAATACAAATTGTACTCAATTCATACACGCATATATAAATATTTAGCTTAAAAGTTTGTACAGATCCACAAAATGTATATAATATAATCCCAACATGTTAAAAACTTTTCATAAGTTAGTTAATACAAATAAAACGTTAAAACTTTAATACATTTACTTTTAATTTTAAACTAATTATGAAAAATCTAGGTTACACGAGAGGTTTAATAGTTAGGCAGGTACCTAAAGATTAAAATAAGTAATACAAATAAAGGAAGAAATTAAATTGATAATAGTTTATTAGAAATAACATGGTTTCAAAAATAAAAACTACCTATTTTAACTTGATATTATTTTTAATTACCTATGTGTATTTATGAAAAGTTAAAAACTTCGTTTTTAAAATTTAAAAATTAATAATTACACTTGTATATTTACTATGTTTAGATAAATTACTGTCATAACTATTTGCGATTGCATTTTTTGTCTAACTTCCTTCATACGAGTTTAAAATTATTTAGTTATTGAAGTTTGAGTTTATAAAAACTAACTATAAATACGCCTAGTTAACATCTCTTAATAGTTAATATTAATGAAAATATATAATTCAACCTTTTCCATATTATTTTATATTAACTATTAGTACATACATGATACTTCCTTCAATTTCATAAATTATATTGAAATGCTAAGCAAAATATTAAAAAAAAATTAAGTTAATAAAAAAAAACAAGTAGATACCTACAACTTATCTATTAAGGCGGTTTACATGTTTTATAATTATTGTAGTCAAACTTACCTATATTCAACTTCAACAACGAATGGAATCTTCTATGCAGCGACTCAAAGATTCGAAGAATATTGATAAAAAAATACTATCGAAGCTCAAGAAGTTAAAAATAAAATATATTTACATAACATCATACATCTAATGCGTACGAATTGCATGGTTCGGGTATATACTTAGAAAATACTTTCCGACTGCCACGAGGCCTCGGCAAACACTGAATTGTTTACTGTTGGCCGGTCGGCAGTAATATACAACCAAACACGCTCACTACCTCTCCTAATACATGAACTTCAATATAGAAGTGTGGCTGACCTTGCTAACTGCTTTTGGCCAATCTGACTCGCGTAGTCGCGTCATGATAGGCGATATGTTTCTACTTTTTTTTATCCACGTACAAAATTATAAAACGTTGTTAACACATAAGAAAAAACAATTCGATGTCATCATATATATTTTGTGGTTTTTGCTTGTGTATATTTCAAAAAAACACGTTTAGTTAATTGAAAAAAATATTATAATGAATATCATGCCGGTAATATTAAACATTGTAATTAAAATAAATATTTAGAAAAAAAAATAAACCATCTTTATACATAGGTGGTATAACAATAATTATAAAATCTATCGAACTTATCAACCATAGGTACCATAGTTATATCCGCAAAATACGTAGTCACGGTATAGTAAAATAATTGAACGAGCACGTACAGGTTAGGCCAAACGATCATATATACGCGCTGCAGATCTGAATGAAAGACCTCAAACAAAACGATCGACAGAACGCCGTTCGTCGCTATCGAAACGCACGTGTCCCGTACTCATTGGAACGCCGCCTGTTTCGTTCGGCTGTCCGTGCAAATTATGCACGTCATCTCCAACCCGTCCGCGGGTATGCACTCCTCGTGAAACACGTGTTGACAGCAGAATATCAGTGCGTTTCCCACGGTGTCCTGGCCGACGATGCACTTTTGGCAAGCGCTACATAAGTGCTGATCGTCTACTCCACACCCTTTTCTCCTGACGTTGTACAGCCGCTCGTGCAGGTCGAAACAGTCGGAAACGACGATTTTTGCGCATCCGTCTTCCACGGACACCTGCAGATTGTAGTCGGTCATCATCTTGACGAGCGCGTCTTTCAGCCCCGGTATCTGTGTCCGCTTACCAATCCGGCGGATCAGAATTCGTGGGTCCACGTACGTGCCGATTTTCCGCAATAGCACTTTGAGAAAGTTCGGCTGGTCCAAGGACAAGCCGATTAGGTCATGCCACAGGTCGGCGTCGTTTTGGTCCTTGCAGAACTCGATGGCCTGCTCGATGTCCTGCAGTTGCGACATGACCAGGTTCAGCGCGTCCTTGGTGTTGCCCATCCGACCCAACAGGTACACCATTTCAGGATAGTACTCTAGTCGCTTGCATTCTTCCAGCGCCAAGGCGATGGAATAATTGTCGCTCCGCTTCAGTAGCGGCAACAGCTTCTCTCGCGCGAATGCCGCGTACAGTGACACCAAGTCCTTGTGCAAGTTCCGCCTAGCCAACATCCTTGTGTCTTTTTTCTCCAGGGCGTCCAAATACGTGTACAGGTAGAGTCTGTTGTCCTGTAACTTCGCCACGGCCACGTCAATGGGAACGGTGTCCTTCTCCAAAAGTATCTTGATCGTCTGCTCGCAGTCCAACTGCATCAGATCTTCGATCATGTTGTGTATTAGCGGATACAAATTTTGTTTGGTAATCAACTGGAATATACCTTTATGGTTCAGCTTCAAGTACGCCCCTAACGCTTTATCGAACTTTCCGGAATGAGTGTACAGAATAGCCAAAGCTTCTAATAGTTCCGAACTCGAGTTTACTATTAAATGTTCAATTAGAGCGTTCGTAACAGCAGACACATTGTACAGTGATGGCGACCATTGTTTTACGATTTTCAAAAATCCTTCGGGTTCCAGTTTTAAGTACTCGTATAATACCATTTCATAAATGTGAGGATCTAGAGTTACTTCACCCCTTGGTATGTAAGCACTTACTTGACGAAGTTGATGAACTTGGGCAAATTTAAATATTTCTTCTTGCCAAAGTTTTTTATCGTTTCCGAAAAGTTCAGCCGTCAGCTGTCCAGCCTCCACATATTCTTCAACGAATAATAAATGGTCTAAAAATTTTTTACCCACAGATATTCGGGAATTTCGATTTAAAACTATATTTTTAGAATTTACTATTTCCATGGCTTCGGAATATTTGTTATGTTCAATAAGCCATTCAATTCTGTCGTCCGCATCACACGGATTTGCCACAACTATATCTTTTGGACTAACAATGACGAATAGATTTTCCACGACTAAACTTTCAAGAGCATAATCGTTACAACCAAAATCTTGAAAATCACGTAAAGACAAGTTATCAGTACACAGCTCAACGTACTTTGATTCTTTTGCTTCTACTACATATAATTGTGGTCTCATCGCTTTTTCGTTTTCGTCTTTTTCTTTTGAATAGCATAATATTACTAATTGATTATGATTAAGTGGTCCAATACCGGAAATAAAGTAATCAATACGAAACATAGACAGTGGTTCTACTATGTATTCAGGAACGTCCTTAAGTCTTTGTAATCGACGTTTAACACCACAAATCCTTACTGTGTCAACCCAACCAACAAGTAATGTTCCACTATCCTTCCACGTCAAGTTACATCTGTATGTACTAGGTATTATGTTGTTTCTTTTATCCCATTTAATAAGGCCTAGTGAGCATCGAGATATTATATCATATACTCTGAGACCTATATTTGAAGCCCAAGCCACAAAACGATTATGCCACCTCATATTATGTACAACTCCTTCAACATCACACAAGACTACAGATTTTGTACGTCCGAGAAATGTTCGCTCGTGAAGCATAAGACGATCATCTCCAGTAATGAAACGCCGATAATTGCCGGATTTATGGTATAACGGGTCTATTGCGACAGACTTTACACAACGACCTAATGAGACCTCTTGAGAATCTTCTGTCGTGTAAAGACCATAAACAAATACATTACCATCATCAGAACAAGTGGCAATAAATTCACCACGACTATCTATACTTATTTGATTAACTGCTACAGTATGTGGACGTAGTTGCCGATTATTCACAATGTTACCTTCAAAATCCAATAAATGAATAGAACCCCAATTAGTACCAATACACAAGAACTTGGGATGAGCAGCAAGATAACTAACACCGTCTTTAGTTAAAATAGTTTGAACGTCATTAGTGAGACGAACATATTTAAGTTTTGGTTCAACTTCTTCAACTGTTTCTATGTCAGATTTTTCATCAGATTGATTTGTCATTTTTGGATCGTTATACCTGAAATAAAAAATGAATTTGTATAAATATAACATTACTTAATATTATAATAATAAAAAATGTATTCCATTTCAAAAAAATAATAATTCCCTCAATAATACTTAAATGAATATTTTGTTAACTTTATAAAATTACTAGCTGAACCATTGGACTTTGTTGCCTGTAAAAAATCGCAACTCTTAAAAAAAATATGATTGTTCAACTCCTTTTGGGTGTAACTTGCTGCGGTAAGTGCAACTCAGCCACCCTGGTAAGCAATGTTCAATAATTCGATTTGATGCAAGCTTGTACCTGATCGGTCCGAATAACCAATAGCCAATAACCAATATGAACCTCAATGTCCCTTTTTGAGCACCTATTTAAAATGCAATTTTCAGCAAATCCTTTCTTATTGCACGGTGAAAATATGAGAAGAACCTCTATTCAAAATTTCAAGTTTGAACCTTGCGCAGTTTTTGAGTTACAGCGATCAGTGACTAAATGGTACTTGGATTTTATATGTATAGACAATAGTAAATATTATTTTATTTGTTTTATAATATATAATAACTATAAGTCAATATGAATAATTTTATGAAATATATTATTTTGTTTTAAGTCATATGATAGCTATACATGAAAATACTAATTTTTGGTATCCTAATTTATCTTTTAAAAAATGAAAATATGAATAGTTAGTGGATATAATACAAAAGATTATAATAACAAAACTTTTCAATTTCAGTATCAAGTGTGTATATAAACAAAATACATTATATTATATTGTAAATAATAACACAATATATAGGGACATTAATCATTAGTTAGTTATTGAATAATAATAGTCATTAACTAAATTATATTCAATTAGTGGTTGTTATAAATTTAAAGTCTAAAATGCAAATGTTATATTATGTACTTATACACACATTTTAAATTAGGTTTTAATTATACACAGCTTAATTCAAAGATAAAATATAGTATACAACTTTTTCAAACCCACATTCAGAATACCATGATGAGGGATAGAGAAAGTGTTTATTTAATTCAAATATTCTATTAGTTTTTTTTTTTTAATAGCCCATACTAAAATACAGTTCAGTAGTCTCACATCATTCTCAACAGTAGTTTTTTTTTTTGTCAAAAACAGATTCCTTTCATACATACAAAACTTGAAAATGGGATCGATCTTATTAGTCTATTTAGTAAGTATAAGTGATAAATTAAAATTATTTTTAACCTAGGTAACATTAGAATTATATCCATAATCCATTATAAGATAATATAATTTATGAAAATGATACCTATTTTTACATGTGTACATATTTTTAAATATTTTAAATTAGAATCAATTTTTTATAAATTGCTCTATGTAAAAATTGTTTGATCAACTATTTTTTTTTATTATTATAATTTAATTCTATAGGTAATCAATTTTCTTTTAAATGACCGTTTGAAAATAACTCTGTTCTGGTTTTTGTTTTTTAGAAACTAAATTCTTTTGTATAACCTTATCTAAGCAAAATGCTGATTTCGTTCCTATGGCAATAAACAAAGAGTTAAAAAAAATTGGTCTCGAAAAAAATGTTAGCAAAAAAAGTTGTGCCCATCCAAAAACAAGCGTTATCTATAACTGTGGTTAAAAAAAAATGTTTGTTTAATAAACCAATAAAATCTTGAATTCAATACACTTTGACAAGAATTTATTCTTGTCAAGTCTTACTCTTTCTTACAAATTGTTGAATTATTAAAACAAATAATTGTGAATTAAGTTGTATAATTAATTTTGTTTATTTTATATTTTAACATTTTTAACAGATATTAATAACAACAACAGTTATCAACATAATAGCAATTACTGTACCGAAGCAAAATGAATTAAATAGGGTACAAAAATCACTGTTGGAAAGAGTTTTTTATCCTAGAACTAAAACCCATTCCACAACAAACCATCATTCTACCGAACTACAAAATTCATTTGGTGTTTCTGGAAATGTAGGAATTGGATTTCATTTTGGGAGTGGTTATAGAATAAAAAACGGTGATGGAAAAGAAGATCAAGAAATTGTGCATAACAAAATGTATGATAAGTATTTGGGGACTAGTTTTGGTTTTGGATCATTGGGAAACAACAAAAAAGGTCATGTTGAAAATGTTGAACAATCAGTTACGGCAGACCAGAACACTATATATCATGACGAAGTTAATTCAATAGATCAAGAGTCTGACAGTGAAATAATTCCAACAACAACAGCAACAGCAACACCAAAGACTGGAGTCTTCCGAAAAATCAGTAACTATTGGGCCGGTGAACAGTCAGAACCCAAAAGTAACTATACTAGCATCGGTATTTTTAAATGGAGTATGCAAAATTTAAAAAACAAAAATAACGTTGGAACACCTAGATAAAAAAAAATTGTACATGCCTAATATTGATGTAAACCTATAGTATTGTTATTAGCCATTTGGTATAATAATTAGATAGGTACTTACAAATGTATATTTTAATTTTAATATCACAATGGTTTTAGAAGCACTAAAATAATATGCATAGTTATTAGTTATTAATATATTACAATTTCAAATATGTAATTAGAAAACCATATTTAACAATTAACTATTAAGACAATAATTATGAATTAAAATCCAAATCTCAAATCGGTATCAGTATATTTTCACTGTTCTGTTTGTGTTTTTTTTTTATTGATAACGCAGATAACAATACCACAGAAATATGACAAATTTAATATACTTTTTGATAACCAAAAATGCTCTCCTAGTCAATCCTATTCCTATAATCCTATAGGCTATAACAATTATGACCTCAGAATAATATACATATCCATATTATGTATAAAGTAACTTTTTTAAGTACTTCATATATCTGTGCTTATGACACAAAAAGTGATTTTTACAGAATAATATAATATAATCATTAAATCATTGATAATGGTGATGTTCATTACAATTGAATGTTTAAAAAATTAAAAGTTAATATATTAGGTTCATGTCTTTACAAGAGAAATATTGAACAATATGAAGATATAAATGTATAATAATATGATAGGTGATAAATATAATATAGACCTAATATCAACCTTCATCAAAAGTTAAGACTTTACGGCTGTATAAATAATTGTCAGCACAAACAACAGTATCGCATTCATTGCGCCCCGGTGCAAACAAAAAATTGGCACCCCCTAAGCCCCGGTGAAAAAAAATTGCTCCCCCCCCTAAGGGGCCTACCCACGAAATTAAACCTTTTAGATTTTAAACACTGAAAAGAATATTTGTTTTACAATGTGTGCGTTTTTTAAAAAGATTGTTTTTTTTAACATATTTAAGTAGGTACCTACTTCATGAATAAATAAAATAAAATTATATAAAACTACGCAAATTAATATTAATAACATTTCAAACAGCATAATACTATTGTACTAAATTATATCATATACCTAATACTGTTATTAAAATAATTAAAATTATAAAATTTTAATAATTCACAAGTAAACAAATTTCTGACCATAAAATTTTGGCACCCCTAAAATACTGGCGCCCGGGGCAGTTGTACCCAGCGCCGCCCTGACAAACAATATTATGTCAGACATTCTGACATTTATTTTTATAACTATTTTCGAAGTAAAAAATATTTAATATTGTTATAACTTATAAGTAATGACAGTAATGAGTCATTTAAAGCAAATAATTGTAAGCCAGTGCAGATTTTCCAATGAATTTTATTCGGGCAAATGTAAACTGGGCCTGCGATTAGCCGATTAGGTACCTTTTTTGTTGTAAACTCTGCACGAAAGTTTCAGACAGGTAATAAAGGACAATATATTGTGAACTATATATCCACGGACTAGGATCATAGATATTAAAGATTTAATATCTATGACTAGGATAGACATCTTTATATCTTATTGTCTGATAAAGAGATGAGTGATATTGGGTATAAAAAACTGAAAGGAGCCAAAAAATGTCGGCCCCCTTATAGAAAAATGTCTGGCTACGTGCCTGCATGAATAACTCTTGTTTCTAATAGCGTTTTCCACCATACCGCACGGGTGCTATAGACCTTATACTAATATACGTGGCATGGGCTTAGTTCGAGCAAGGTCTATGGCACCAGTGTCCAGTGCAGTAATGTGGAAAACGCTATAATATAATTACCATCGATTAATACAAGGATCAGAATAGGTATGCTATTGAGTGTTTACTTATAAAGTAATTAACTAACATTTCACAGAAACAAAGTTTTATAAATGATTAAAACTCTTCAAATTATTAAATTTTAAATATAAAATGTAGACATGTAGTGTATGTTTAATTAGTTTTACCAAGTTGAAATTAAACACAATGTATTATAAATTCAATTAAAATATATTATTGATATTTTCATATAGGTATCTTAAACACTAATATTACAATACAATAAATTTTCTATCTCATAGTTTTTATTTTAAGCAGTGATAAAATAATAAAAATAAAAATTATCTGTAGATTAAATAAAAATTAATATAATTTTAGTTAGTTGGAATCAGTGAAACATTTTTTTATTGAAGTTGTTTTATATAGATATTAAAAAAAAATGTTAATATACTTAACATAATTATTTTCTGAAGGTTGATCGCGTTCTTCTTCTGGTATTTCACACCAATTCGGCGATGGCTCGTAAGATGACAACCAATCAAAATCATTTATAATTTTCCAATTATTATTAGATTCATCAAAACTAGCTATTTCAAATGATTTTTTAAGTAGTAGGCTATTGAGTGTAAGAGGAGCAAATCGTAATTGTTTACAGTTTTCTATTATAGCAGTACTAGTAACGTAAATATAAAAATCAGTTGCAATAGAATCATGAATACGCAATTGTTGAGAGGCGCATACAAATATTGTGTCCTTACAGTTTTCAACAAAAATCGATGTGCTTGCACATCATGCAAATATTTTGCACGTTGACAATGATGTCACACGCACAGGGTAATCGGTCAAAAAGTCCGGATTCAATTTTTGATTGCCGGACAAAAAGTCCGAGTACATTTTTACTGTCGGACAAAAAGTCCGAAAATACAAAATTGTCTGTTAAATGTATAATGTATACACGTAATATATAGCTCCGTTTGTTTAAAAATTAGAGTAAATTAACCTCTTATAAAATCTATGTAAGATTATTATTTATAGACAACCT